>CAUYQU010082902.1:0-69128 GCA_963574635.1 Cheracebus regulus | reverse complement strand
GCCACTGCACTACAGCCTGGGGTACACATAATTTTAAAAAAAAAAAAAAAAAAAAAAAAAAAAAAAAAAAGGAAAAAAAAGAAACAACAACAACAAAAAATCAAGTTTCAGAACTAAATAGAGCATGTTTTATAGCATGTTTCTACTTGGGTAAGAACTTTTTTCTCTCTGTGGAGAAATGTGGGTGCATGTTTGTGTGTGTGTGTGTGAGAAAGAGAGAGAGAGTGTACACACATAGTTTTATGCTGGTTATGTAAAGAAAATTTCTGTAAGGATAAAAGTAGCTTTTATAGCGGTTTTACTCTAGGAGAGGAAGACAAAGAGTTCAGGTCGGGGAGAGATACTTGTTTTTTAAAATCCTTTGTTAGTGTTTGAATTTAAAATCATGTGCATGTACTTTTAAAATATTAAATTTGTGTTAAAATGACAATTCTATATTGAAGTAACATCACAAAAATTTTGGTAGCTATTTCTCTGTCCTGTTATACTGCTTTTAAATACTCAACTGATTACCAAAGAAGGTAAAGGACACCTCGGACCATCGGCTCTCGAGGGATGTGGTTAACAACAGTTAGACTGTGCAATCTGTAGCTAATGACAGTTTTGTCCATCCAGTCACTGGGCACCACTGACAAAAATAAATCTATTGCCAGTGCAGGCCATGATATTTAGAACCACCTCATGGAGACTTATAGTCTTAAAAGTGTGTAATGTCTGACATTTGAAATTATAGAATAAAATAACCATTTAAAGCATTTACTAGTTTTAGTCATTTACCCATTAGAAATCAAAGTGGATATAAAGAGGAAATAAAGGATAAATATTGCAATTGTTTGTTTATAAGTATTGTTTCTTTAACCAGGTTTCACAATTCATAATATATTTAATTATAATCCAGTTAATAAACTGTAGGTTTTCTTTATGTGTATATCCTCTGAGGGTATTCACACCAAAGGAATTTTTTATTTCCTAATTTTCTTTTTAAAGTACACCTGTCATATTTTCTCTGTGCTCAAGTTACTCTATTTAAGTGAGAGAGGAACTAAGATTTCTTTATGCTTCCCTCAAATCATTCTTTGTTACTGTCTGCATTTTATATATGGTCTTTTTTTTTTTTTGAGACGGAGTCTTGCTCTGTCGCCAGGCTGGAGTGCAGTGGTGCAATCTCGACTCACTGCAACTTCCGCCTCCTGGGTTCAAGCGATTCTTCTGCCTCAGCCTCCCGAGTACCTGGGACCACAGGCACTTGCCACCATGCCTAGCCAATTTTTTTTTTTTTTTTTTTTTTTTTTTGTATTTTTAATAGAGACAGGGTTTCACCGTGTTGGCCAGGATGGTCTCAATCTCTTGACCTTGTGATCCGCCCGTCTCGGCCTCCCAAAGTGCTGATATTACAGGCGTGAGCCACTGCGCCCGGCCTTATGTATGGTCTTATTATAGTCAAACTAGAAATGAAAAAGACAGGAAAGACTAGTGCAGTGATTTTTCAGGACTTGGTATAAGATTTCACATGTCGACTAGTTCATTGAAAGTATTATCTATGTATTGTTTTCCTTAAGTCCAAATAAATTGCCTATCAGGTGTTCATCAAAACATTAGAATCAAAGTTCTCAATGCTTCATGTATAAGCGGAAACTAACATGGTCATTTAATTATTGCAGGTGGGCCTTGTGCACATCATGTCCAGTTTTGAAGACGCTGACACAGAAGAGACAATAACTTGTCTCCAGATAATGGTTTACCATCCCGGCCAGTTGCAAAGCGGAATATTTCAGTCAATAAGGTTTTGTAACAGAGACAAACTCCCTTCCAGTGAAGTGGTGAAATTTGGCCGAAATTCCAACATTTGTCGTTACACTTTTCAGGACAGACAGGTTTCTCGAGTTCAGTTTTCTCTGCAGCTGTTTAAAAAATTCAACAGCTCAGTTCTCTCCTTTGAAATTAAAAATATGAGTAAAAAGGCCAATCTGATCATGGACAGTAGAGAGCTGGGCTACCTAAATAAAATGGACCTGCCATACAGGTGCATGGTCAGATTTGGAGAGTATCAGTTTCTGATGGAGAAGGAAGATGGAGAATCATTGGAATTTTTTGAGATTCAATTTATTTTATCTCCAAGATCACTCTTGCAAGAAAACAACTGGCCACCACACAGGCCCATACCTGAGTATGGCATTTATTCACGCTCTTCCTCCCAAAGCAGTTCTCCTATAGAAATTGATGAAAATGAGTAATGAACACCGAAGGTCTAAGAGAAGAAATATGAAGGATGAAGAACTCTGTAGATGCTCTACAGACACTACTTATTAAGTGTTTGTTAGGGTAGTATGTTATAGTCATCTGTTATGTTGTGAAATTTGGAATTTCAGTAATATCACTTTGAAGTCTGTAAATTGTGTTAGTCATTAACTTAGTCACCTGTTGTATTCCTGGAGCTGCACAAAATTATTTTAACTGTTCATCTGTGAGGATTAATATAAAAAAAGATATCCTTTGGGATGAAATAGTGTTCTCAGAATAAGGTTATATTATTTTCTTTTTCTGCTTGATTTTCATCTGTGTTGTACTTTGTTTTTGCAAGGAAACGTCTCTTGGTTTGGTCACATTATTTCACAGCAGCCATTTGTTTTCAAGGCCAAGGCTCCAGGCAGGTTGTTACCAGTGTTTATAGCCTGTCAGTACTTGCAGCACCAGAGTACTGGAATAGGTTCTAGACTAGCGTCTGTGCATCACTGTGGTTTTAGTATGGGAGGACTTACTTGAAAAATACTACCTTGCTTTTCTAGGACTTCTTTATACAGAATTGTAGTGTGTTTGCTCCTAAGATGACAGTTCTCTTTGTCTATGTTCAGCATCTAAGACAAATACTTAAACATTTTAAAGCACCACTGTGTTACGTTTAGAATTATTTACTTACCAAATTAGAAGTTTGATTTTTACGTGTTATACAAAATTTTAAAATTTCACAAATTCACCTTTTTAATAGTATCCATGTACATAATAAAGTCAAAGTTTAATTAGCCACTTTCTTTGAATTTTTTTCTAAATAAGGGAAAGAAGTGTTCTTGGGCCACTTTTCATAGATAAATGTATGTGAAAATGTTTATAATAAATGCTTAAATATTTCTAAAATGTCAACTTTAAAAAGTATTTTTCAGTTAATTTTTTAAAATATAAGATACTTATTCAACTCAACTAAGATAGTGAATGTTAAGTAAATAATGGTAACCATTTAGTTAAGGTAAATTGTAGCATTGCCAGGTAGTGAGACTTACTGTACAATTTTCCAGGTAAATGAAATTTCCTATAGTAAGAGGTCCATATTTTTGTAACATCCTTTTAAAAATGCTTTTGTGAACTCTCCAGCCTCTTAACAAAACAGGCTTTAAACCTCGTCTTGATTCAGACGGTCAGTCTATTCCCAGGCAATAGTATGTGATATCCAGCACCCTAACCCTGACTCCCCAGCCCTGGAACTATCCCAGTAGGGTGAAATATTTGTCCCTATGCAAAGTGGCCTGAATGACTGCTTTAGTTCCTGCGTCTAGTTTTCCTGCTTATTCCCTGTGATGGGCAGAGTAATGATCCATCCAAAGATGTTCAGGTGTCTGTGTGATAGTCTCCAGAACTTGTAACTGTGCTGTTACATGGCAAAGGGGAATTAAGGCTGCAGATGGAATTAAAATAGATTATACTGGATTATCTGGGTGTGCCCAGTTGATCACCAGATCCTTAAAAGTGGAAGAGAGGCAGATCAGTATGTCAGAGTGATGAGGTGTGAGATGGACTTGACCTGCTGTTGCTGGAAGGAAGGAGATTGTGAACCAAGGAATGTGGATAGTCCCTTGAAGCTGGAAAGTGTGCATTGGACATCTGGAAGCCGGAAAAGACAAACCCCCAGAAAGGAACCTGATTTTGGTCCAGTGAGATATGTTTGACTTGTTAATCTACAGAGCTTTATGATGATAAATTTGTGTTTGTCATAAGCCACTAAATTGCAGTAATTTGTTGCAGCAGCAAATAGAAAACTAATATACTCCTCTTAGTCTAAGATTATCTACTACTGATTCTTTCTAGGATTATAGCTTCCTGTATGATGTGGATTTACAGCCACATCACCCAGCTTGTTTGAATTGCTTACAGTGTGTAGTGTCATGATAAAGTCTTTCTATGGGTGAAGTATATATACTTTAATATGTGCATACTGTCACATTTTGACTATTTTGGAAGACTTTCACCTCTGTTTCTTGTCTTTGAGGCAGATGAATGTGTTTCTAAGTTATAAATTTAATATTAAGGAATTCACTTATTATTGTTATTGAACCCAAACAATGTGTTAAGTAATATTTAGGGCCAGGAAAATCTCATGCTCGTACAGAATGATTTCTCCTAATGTATATCTTGGAAAGGGTTTTGTTCAACTTGAGAAATATTAAAATTTTTTTCTATTTTTTCTTCTTAAAAGATTGGCAAAGGAGAGAGTGGGTTGCTAAATGTTTATTTATTATTGTTCTCCAAAGAATAAAACACTTTCCATAGCCCAACTCCAGTAGTAAATAATAATGAATGCTCCAATAATAAAGGAGCAATAGGTTAGTATTGTAGGGCTAAGGGCCCCACAGGGTCGTGAGGTGTCCCTTATGCTGTGCTGAGGCACAGGATCTAAAAAATAAAAAGACAGGACACAGAAGTACAAGGAAAATGCAGCTGGGCTCAGGTGGGCTATGCTACCTATAAGCAGAGACAGATGAGGCCCTGAATGTCCAGAAGTGTCTGTATTTATTGGTATAGGTTAGGGGGCAGGGTAGTAAGTGAAATGATCTTTAAGGATAGTGATAGGGTTGTGAGCAATAAAACAAGGGGTCCACCCCCATTATGTCACCTAGGCTAGGAGATGGACAGTACACAGCAAGGGGTCCACCCCCCTTAGGTCACCGAGGCATGGAGGTGGGCCGTAAGCAGTGAAGAGGGTGCAGTGTGCAATACCTCTATCTGTGGGCATGCTACTTCTAAGAATATAGGAGGATGCTTAAGTCACACAGCAGTGACAGAGCTGTCAGGGTATACCGCCACCTGCTGGCAGCTTCCAATGAGTTCAATAGGAGGATGCTTTTGAGCTAGCACAGTAACAAGAGCTGTTAAGGTTCACAGTCACCAAGGTGCTCAAAATCCGGAGGGGTTTTGGATCCTCGGATGCTCTAGGGATTGCCGGTCTGAGGGCAGCTTTCCACAAGAACTGGACACAAGGTCCTACAACTCCTTTATCAGGAGGAGTGGCTCTTGCTCCAAGCCTACCATACAACAAGTATCCTTATGATACTGAACACTGCCACCTGGGCCATGGATTCTTGTCCTGGTATAACTGTTTTTCCCTTAAATCATGCTCTGCACAATGTCTGCTGTAGACATTCTTACAACTATAAGCTGCTTATTCCTTATTTCATGCTCTGTACTGTGTCTACTCTAGGCATTCCTCCGATTATGAACTAAGATATATATATAGGGAAATAACTGAGTGGTAAGGTATTCTTCAGGCACTCATTCTGTGAACTAATATATGATTATATGTAGAGGATATAAAGGGAAATAACTAAGTAGCAACACTATAAACTGAGATACTCTTCAGGCACTAATTGTGCCAGGATTCTGCTTAGCTCTCCTTCCTCAGTGCCTATATGGGGGGTTACCCACATAGTATTAGAATTGTTTTTAACACAAAGTCAGAATCTCTGCCAGAGCTACGCAACCCCAAGGTGGGGTTATTAGAGGAAAACTGCCATATTTCACAGAACCTGAGGAAAGAATGCAGCAGACCTCAGGAAGAATTCAAACACCTCCAGCTCTGCCCCTCAATGTGTATTGGTTCCATGGCCACCTGTAGCTCCCAAGTTTTACATGTTGTTGATCCCCCAAAGAGACCTGATCTCCTGATTTCAGTTCCAGGGAAGGGTCAGCTTGGGTCAGGTGCCCACCCCTTCACCAATCAACTTGTTTCAGGTAATGCAGTCACATCATATAATGGCTGCTCTGGTCAGTGACCATGTGGATAGATACTGCATTTTCTCAAAAAAAAAAAAAAAGTCACAGAAGAGTGGTGTAGGGGTAAACAAAAGTATTGGTGTTTGATACAAGGTACTGCAGCTAAGATGCGAAACCTTCCATACACACCTTAAGGACTTCTTTGTCCCTGGAAAGTGATTTTTCTGGAGCTGTTTAGGTAGAAAGGTGTATTAATGGTGCCAGTGTTAGAATCACTGGCAGTCTCTTCTTGAACTTGCAACTCCAATGGTTAAATCTCATACACCATATGGTTACATAATCATTTTCTAGAGAATTCTATTCCTACTCATGTAATAACTGACTTAAAAGTAAGAAGCATTACTTTTAGACTCTAATGTGAGTGGTGGTATTTGTTTCAATGGAGGTGGGATGAAGTATGTGTTCACTTAAGCTTTACATTAAAGAAAAATTTATATGTGTAAATAAATATATATGCCTTGTAGAAAAATTAGCCATAATCTTACTACCAGAAGATAACCGCTTTTAACCTTTTGTGTGTGTATATGTGGTGGCTGCTTCCATGTTATCTCCTGGCTCTTTTTACTTTTCCAGTTCTCTAACACTTGTTTAATTAATTCCTTATATTATTATGTTAAGATAACAAGTGTTGTTATTATTTTACTAAGTGGACCATGATTGAAACCATCAGAGTTTCCATTTCAGGTCGTGACCAAGAGGAGCACTAGGAAAAGTGTGGGTGGGATTTAATGGGCTTCTAGTTGGTATGAGTTCTTCTCAGATCCAACCACTTACTACTATACTGTTCAACATACATGAAAATACTTATTTGTCCTTTACCTCTTAAGCAATGAGTTTAGGGCTGGGAGCACTGGTGAAGAAAATGGGAAGGCAGTAGTTTCAGCTCTTTTGCTGGTTTCATAATTTTGTTACTGATGGAAGGGTCCCAAGGGACTAGAGATGAACTAGTTTGGCCCTGCTCAGTGCCATCAGTAAAATAACTGCTTGAAAGCCAAAATCAAGACAGTGACTTTTCTTTTCTAGACTAGTCAAATGCAGTAGCCAGAAGGCGGGAAAGAGTAGAACAAGAAGTTAGATCTATAACTGACTATGAACAATCAACTGACATAACAGTGACATTTTGAAACAGAAGACATCTGAGGTTACACAGTCACAATAAGGTGTGACAATGAAATTTCACTTTAGTTCAGAGTGCTTTTTTATAATAATGTCACTTTTGGTGTCTTGAAAATTTTTTAATCCTCCAAAGTTAGGTTAGACACCTTCTTTTTAACAGCTAAGCAAAAGAAGCCCCTGAAGCCTCCAAAGCCCTCAAAACAATACTGACCTAATTTCTACAGAGAAGTATTATACAGTGTTGACTGTGGGCGCTGAGTCATACTGCTTGGGTTTATCTCCATTCCTGTAATTAGACATAACTCAGATTCCTCTTTTGAGAAACAAGAATTAAATAGTGCCTCCTTCATAGGGTCTCTGTAAAGATCAACTGAGATAAAGCATGTAGTCTCCTTTCCACAGCATTATACACAGTACATGTTCCTCTGAGTTGCATGGAGCACAGTTAGGTCCTTATTTTTTTGAGAAAGGGTCTTGTTCTTGTTGCCCAGGCTGGAATGCAGTGGTGCAATCTCAGCTCACTGCAACCACTGCGTCCTGGGTTCAAACGATTCTCCTGCCTCAGACTCCCTAGTAGCTGGGATTACAGGCGCCTGCCCCCATGCCCAGCTAATTTTTGTATTTTTAGTAGAGACAGGGTTTTGCCATGTTGGCCAGGCTGGTCTCAAACTCCTGACCTCATGATCTGCCCACCTAGGCCTCCCAAAGTTCTGGGATTACAGGCATGAGCCACCACACCCTGCTAGGTCCTTATTTTTAACGATCATATATAAGATTTCTGAACTACAGAGAACATTACTACATCTGGGTAGGAAGAAAATAAATCTTTAAATAATATGAAATAATATTCATACAATTTATTTTAATATAATTTTCCAAATTTAATGTTCTCCTTTAATATTTCCTAAGGATTCAAGAATCAGATGCAGGGATTCTGTTTCTGTTTTTGTTGTTGTTTTACAATTAGGATTTCAATATGGAATCTCAGATTTCTTTTGTGAACTCCTTTACTGTCAGATAATTTCCAGAGATACCAAATAAATGAAGATGGGAAAACACTATAAATATATTTGATATAAAATCTTTTTTAGATTTCTGTATTCTCAAGAAGTTATGATTAGGACATGTTTACATAGTCAAACGAAACCTCTGGCCTCTGCTAGAAAAATATATTTCTCTAATTATTGAAAAAAAAGCAGGCATAATTCCAAAATATATTATTTCAAAAGTTCTAGTGTTACCAGTGGTGAGTATGGGCAGGCTCCACAGTCCTTGATCTTTGTCTTCTTGGGAGAAAGAATTAAGCCAAGAGACTGAAGTAGATTTAAGGCAGAAACAAGAGTTTATTGAAGCCAAAAAAATAAATAAATAAATAAATAAAGTACACTTAGATGGAACCAAGGCGGATGTCAAAGATTGAGTACCCAGCCTGACCTTTGTCTTGGGGCTCTTAGAGATTTATTATTTCCTATTTTTTTCCTGGTCTCTTCCCCTCCCTGTATGTGCAGTAGTTTGTCAGTATCTGGGAGGGCCTTTTGGTGGCTGAAGTTATGCACATACTCTCTTAGGGCAATTTTCCCTTGTGGGGCTAGTACCCCCCGCCAATCCCCATGGGAAGGTCATATATTGGTCAAACTCTGTCATTTGCCCCTTACTGTACATGCCTGGACATGTTCCCAGAGGAAGGTCAAACTCCGCCATCATAAGTTCTTAGTGGGAAGTTGTTGCCCATGAGCTCAAGATGTCTCCTGTTAGGTTTTCCCCTCCCTGTCACCACCCTGATATTCTTTGTGGCCCTGTCCTGCCCTGTTTATATCTGCCTATCTACTTACTCTAAAACTAGTACCTTAAATATAACTCAACATCCCCCTTCAGCTACCCCCCATTTGTCTGCTCTCTTTTCAAATTGTCTGCATTAGCTGTTCTTTATTCTTCACCCTCTAACTCCCCAGTTTCCATCCCTTCATTTGTATAACTGTTCCCAAATGCAACTAAAGCAGCAGACCTCTTTTTTTCCAAAGCATTTGCTATTGTTGAGCCCTCTCATTTCCTGGCTCCTGTGACACTACATTCTCTGGTTCCCTGCATTTCTCTTGTATCTGTTTCTTTTGGCTGTTTCTCTATCCCAGCTTCTAAATGTCAACACTTAAGCTTCTCTGCCTATGTGCTCCCCTGAGGTGAACTCAGCTGGTTTAATGACTTGAAATACCACTTTCCTACTAATGACACCCAAACTTGTACCTAGACCTCTTTCTTGAGCTGCAGACATATATCCCAACACCTACTTGACATCTTCATCCCTTTGTTTATAACATGCTTCAGAACAGCAGGCTTTTTTCCTTGACTGGTTCCTGCTTAACAATTAAGTTTTAGTCAAAGTATTTCCTCAGAGAGGATTCTCTTGACGTACGAGAAGTAGTCAATTGGCCCCCAGTTACCCACTCTCCTAAAATCTTGTATATTTTCTAACTGTGACCTGTGATTTTCTTACATATATGTTTACTTATTATTGTCTTTCTCACCAGAATGGTAAGCAAAGAGCAGGGACCTTATATGTCTTTGTATTTCTATGTCCCTAACATCCACCAGACACAGTTCCAATAATATTAAAATACTATCCCAATATTTGCAGAATAAGTTATTTCTAGTACTTTTTATAAACACAAAACAAAGTTAATATCTTTTTCTTAACAGTTAAAACACATTTTTAAGTTTAGTTCCATCTTGCTTTCTTAATTTACTTCTTTTTGTCTTCACATTAGATTTAATAAAATAATTATAAGTCAGGGGTCAGAATACCTGTATGTTTATGGAATAAAATCAACAACAGTCAAAACTCTTATTACCTTTCAGTGTAAAAATGTGTTTATTCACAACCATTTGTGAATTACTATTTGTTACCATTCCTTCAAAAAAGTCTTTATGAACAAAAAGCCAAGAAAAATTACAATGTAGCTTATGCCAAACCAAAAATATATATCTGATGTATACAAACTTTAAAAAGCATTAACACAGGCAATGTGAACATAGATTACCTTAAAAATATTTCCAAGACACAGCTACAACTTAAATTATGTTAAGACAGATATAAATAATAGCATTACCTAATGTATTCTATTTACATATTTAAAGTGTCATATTAATTTCTATAACATAAAAAAGGAGATAAAACTACAGATGTTGTTGCTTAGCAGTTCAAATATTGAAAGGGCCACATGATTTTTTTTTTTAAGTACAGCAAGAACTTTAGGTTATTATTTATATTGGGACCTTCCTATATTTATAAGAACATGCACTCTCATTGTTTGTTGCAAGAGAAAGAAAATTAGAAAACACTAAGGAAAAAACAAAAAAGGGTTTGCTCACTAAAATCATACCCAATCCTCAGCAAAATCAAGGAAAGCAATTATGGAGTGTTTTCTATCCCTGGCCTTTTATATTGACACATAAATTTGAGAGAAAAGAACAGTTAATTGTCTATCACAAAATGCAGTTATAGATATTGATATGCTTAGTTCTATCCTATTAAAGCACCTTGTACTACAAGGTAAAGGAAAGCTTAATAAAATCAATGGAGGCTTTCATACCAGAAATAATTTTATTTGAAATACCCGTATTACCTTTTTAGATTTTCCTGTCTTAAATAATGCTGAGAATATGTTCTGTGTAAAATCTAAGATCATTCATTGGAAATATAGAATTTTAAAAAAATAATGGCACCTAAAAACTTAATACTGTATATCAATTAACTTAAAGTCAATATGGTGGCATGTAAAATGAAGTGGAAAAACCTAAATATATATCTTCTTAAATATTATTTTTTATTATTATCAACTTGAAACGTCCAAACTCTGAAGGGTTATTTTTATCATATTATCTTTTGCTCAGATTGAATCAACGTTATCATACTAGGACATGTAATAAGTATAGAATGAAACCAATACTTCAGCATTTCTTAGAGTCATCTACTCAAATCAGTTGTGCTTACTATTAGATAATAATATCCAAAGAAGTCATAGAAATAAATAATGCTGGAAAAGGGAACAATATTCTAAATCTGAATCTGACAATCCCTCCTCATGTTCCCTTCACATCTGCTGAGAATTAACAAAAAAGTCTTAATATTTTCATAGTTAGACAATGAAATAGGCTTCAAAATCATTCAAAGTAAAATTAATTAAAAAAATTTAAAGTGGAAATCTACCATGGTTAACAGAAATGCTATAAAGAAAAGACTTGAAGTAAATTTTATTAACATGACAGGACCATTAAATTGGTCTTGAAAAGCAGAAGGCAGATGATGAAATTGCACTTAATTCTGAAGCAATTCAGATCCTATCACCCCTACTCCTTTCTAATAAAATAAGCATTTACAACATGGTTTCTTACATGTCTCCCTTACAAAAAGGCTCAGCACAATCATTTATACATTCTAGTTGGTTTTTAACATTTGGTCATAACTGATAAACAAGGTCACATGATTTTACCCTATCGAGTCTGTTGATCTGTATCAGAATGCCTTATGCCAGAATCAGACAGTTCTAATACAGGATTTACAAATCCAGAATACTCGGAATTTCCATTATCATCCATTTCGGCACTAACAAAATCGTTCTCCCACTCTAGCCCATTGGAATCATCAGAGGCTGATGTAGGATTACTTCCAGTCTTCTTGTTGCTAAACTTAAGTGCTGCCCGTAGAATGTCTTCCTCTGTTTTGGAACGTTCTCTCATCGGAAGCATTCTATTCATTCCTATGATTTGAACAAAGTTTTTAGAAATCTCAGAACAGTTAATAAAGCTATATTTAAAAACTTCCAAGTTTAGCGATATAGTTTTTATTTAACTATCAGATTTGATTTGTGAATTAAAGACCCAGTCCCATGGAGGCCTTCTTAAGGGAAATTGTTGGGGTCTAACCCTGAAGTATGCCTCACATAAAAATAAATATTAACAATCATCAAAGGGCAGTTTTGATGCATCATTGATCATCTGTTAAGATGAAATTCCTGAAGAGTCATAAATAAAACAGAAAGGATGGAGGATTTCAATTGCTATTAGTCTTATATGGCCAAGTCAGTATGTCTGCCAAAGTCCTTTCCTACCCACCTAATTTCATTTCCCAGAGAATGACAATCACTCTAATGATAACATATACTTTTCCAGCACTTACTAGGTTCCAGTTATATACATGGCACAGATATTAACTGACTTAATCCCCAACAACTCTATGGAGTACAGTACTATCATTATTCTCATTCTATAGTTGAGGTAACTGGGACGGAAAGGCTAAGTGATTTGGGTAAGGTCACACAGCTAAGAAGTGGTGAATCAAGAATTTTAATCCATTCAGTCTGGCTCCAAAGCCTATGGTCTTATGCTTTTCTGATTCTACCACAACAGAGTAGAGACGTTTCTGTGGGAAACTATTCTAGATCTAATTCTGAAAAGAATAAAATTGGTAAAGTGAAAGTGTCGTAATATTGAAAGAAAAAACAATGTCATTTTACCGGCAGAAGGAAGGGAGAGAGGACAGAAAAGAAATTTGAATCTGCAAGTACAGAATCAACATTAGTAATAGAATTAAAATCTAGGATTTGCAAAGAGATTTTAAAAATATTCTCAGACCCATTTAGTAATTTTTTTTTTGACCTTAAAGATCAGAGCCCACCATAAAAGAACATTTAAATCTGTATCAGTGTTGTCTGTCACTCCTGAAAAATCACAAACTCAACCCAGGAAAGCAAGTTATCTCTATAGATAAGATAAAAATATGAGCTAGATACTAACATAATTTTGTAGATTTGTTTCTGGAGGATTTGTTTCTGTCGATTTATCTCTAAGAAGTTATATTTAACTTCTGACTTTAGACTGTCCACAAGGGGGTAGTAATCCTTCATACTGAGTAATGTCATGGGCTTGGGATTCAAAAACCTTGAAAAAATTAACATTTATTTTCTAAATCTACAAAACATTAAAAATTAAGCAATTTTCTAAAAATTTTTATCAATAATGATAATTAATACAATAACAGTCTAAAAAGTGTTTATATGATTTTTCAAGGCCTTGGATTTATTTCTATTTAAATAAATACCAAGTTAGATTTATATAAATCAACACAGATTATGTTAACTTTTTCAGGTAAAATTGTGAATTATAAAATACCTTCTTCATCTTCCCACTCTAGATCTAAGGATGTGCTGTCGTCATTTCCACTAGTTGATTTAGTTTTGGTCATTAAGTCACAACTGCTTTCTGTATTAGGCGTCAAAACTGTAGCATCTGATGAGAGTCCTAGAATATACACCGAGTACAACTGAATGGTTTCATCTGTACTCTTCTACCACAACAGCCAATTTACTTTGCAACAATTATTTCTCTCTAAATATTATTACTTTTAACTTCATAAGAAATAATTCCGGAAACTATATTGGTAAGTTTCTGTTAGGAACACTTAAAGAAACTTTTTTCTTTTTTTGCCATTGAAGCACAGCAAACATGCAAATTTAGATGATTATAAACTTTTCAAATATGGTGAACTCAGGGTCATATTTTTAATAGTCAAATATGTACAAAGGACATATTTGTGTACAAAGGAGCACACAAAAAAAATGAACAAAAACATAAAACAAAAAGCAGCCTATATTTTCAAAAGAAGCCACTACTATGCTTCCACTATTGGAAAGCATACAAGTTTTTGCTTTTGAAACTTGAGGAAATATTTTAATCTTATAGAGCAATTTGTAATAAGTAAAAAATAAATATACTCTACTTATCTGTTTATTGTGGCATAAAAAAAGTGTATAGAGAATACTTTAAAAGACTTACTACTACTTCGAAAAATTTCATATTGTGACTTTGTATTTCCCAAACAGGATTCAAAGTCATCTTCTGGTCCTGAACTGTAATAAAAGTGAAATAATTTTTTAATATATTCATGGTAGATGCAATATAACAAATATTTAAGCTAATGATAGCATTTTGGCTTGAAGACCTATGCCATACAAATTCATAACTACTGTACAATTAGAACAACCTAATGAAAACAGTTCTTAGTTTTCTTAATACTAGCATGAAACTGAAAATAATATTTTGGTTAATCCTGAAGTCAAATCTCCAAAGCTTAGCTATAAGTCCAACTTTACAATAAGCATGAACATAATTCTTTGAATGAGTAGTGATACTTGTGGAAATGTGACACTGAAATGTCTCTTCCAAAAAATGACCACACATAAACTTTATTACAAGAAAAGAGAGGGACTAAGAAGAAAACAAACAACTAAGGTATAAAAGTCACCCAAAGGCATTCAGCTACTGTATCACTTCTATATGGGAAATGTGACCACTCTTAAAAATGCAAGAGAATCAGTTTAAATAAATAATGATCATGTTTCAACTTAAATGCTCTCAGTATTCTTCCAAGACAGTGTCTTTTAGAAGGAATGGTTTTTGGGGAACACATAAACATGAGTACATATACACACATCCTGAGGTGAATCATGCTCTACGTGGCAATAAAATCTTCTACCACAAAGGGAAGGAGGAATACTTTTCACCATTTACCTTTGATATTCTCCATTGTTGGAAGGATGATATCGCTGCACAATTCTCTGCCTTTCTTGCTTTGGAAACATAATGTAATAAGAAAAACACTCTGTTGTAAAATTATATATTTTAAAACCACTCATGCAATACCAAAAAGCACTTTTTTCTAGTTTCTAAAAAAAAAAAGTTATTCTGTGGATATATTTTTCCTTAAATCGATCACTATTCAATTCTATATCCCTTTATTTATGGGTAGAATATTTCTGAATTTATCAACGTATAATCTAAAAGTGGCCAGAATATTCATAGTTGAAAAATAACTTTTTTTTTTTAACAGATAGGTATTGATATCTCTAACATACTTAGTATACCCAAGAACTTCCAACCAACTGGAAAAATGAGGAGCAGGAAAGGAATAGTTAAAACAATATATGAAGTTCTATTCTGGGTAAAGTAAGTAGCAATAAAACAAAAGATTTATAAGATCTGGCTGAGTTGACTCAGAAATAATAAAAGCAATTGACTAAGAAAGAACTGTCGGAGTTGTGGCTCTGATAGCTATCAGCTATGTATCCTTGGCATGGCCTCTATTTACTGCTCCGTCATCTATAAATTATAGATAGCTATATTACTACTCTAACAAACTCAGGGTTACCATGAAAATCAAATGATGTGGCAGGTGTCTGTGTATGTCTGTATGTCTATACACTGTAATATGTTCCTACATCAAATATTTAACCAGGGTAGGAAAAACTCTCAGAGAACCTTGGAAATCATCCATATGGATGTGAATATGGAATGCTTTGCCTTTAAAAGGGAAGCAGTAATTTATCACAGTAAAAACAGTATCTATATGAAAACCAGAAAATACTTTTATTTCTTAGAAGGTAAAAGTTAAAAACTTGTTCATTATTTAGAACTGACTTAAAAAAAAAGATATTCCCTCATATAATCTGCTGAAACAGAAGAGAAAAAGAGAAATGAAGGAAAGAAGTGGGGAGAAGGACACAGTTCACATGGAAATCATGTAACAATATAAGAGACATGATATTTCAGTTTCTCTAAGGTTTACTATGTGACATGATCTTTATACTATTTATATTAACACTAAAGAGGTGAATTCAAAGAGGTAAAATATCGAGGAAGATACTAAGGATAGCGACTATGCAATGCTGTGCCTGAGCTTTGGGCCTGCCCCTTATTAACTGTAGTATCTCAAGCAAGTTACAAAACATATCCTACTCTCCAGTTTCCTCAATTGTAAAACAGGGATTAAAAACATTAAATCCTACGATTGTTGTGAGGATTAAATAAGGTAAAACATTGCTGCTCCTGACACTTAATCAGGGCTCCATAAATGTCGGTTATTCATAGCTGCCAGGCATTATGGTAATGCAGCATGGTAAGACATGGTAAATCTACTGCCTTTCCTGATAATATACCAAAGATTTCTCAAGACTCAAACTCCCAATCTCCCGAAACACAAGAATAAAGATGAGAAGCAAATAATAACCTTAGGGGGCAAAACAGCAGTTTATCTAGTTCCAGGAAATAAAAGTAATTCTAGCAATTCAAGGAGCTGTTAAAAACAAAAACAAAAACAAAACCTCACAAAACAAAATGCTTTGCCGATTATATTTAAAGACTAGTTTTGCAATGTTTTCCCTCTAAAAGTACATTTAATTTTTCCAAAAGAATACTGAATTTTATAGCACTAAAATTTCTTTATGATAAACAGGAATCAGCATTTGCGAATCTAAAGCTAAATAGCATTGAGTATCAAGTATGTAATCTGATGTTATTTCTAGCTGTTAAAGACTGACTAATTTGCCTTGAAAATTCTTAAGACTACATGGGTAAATACAGTAGTTGTTAAACAAGAAGTCCTTGAGAATAGGAAAAAAAAAAAAGTCCCAACTAAGATTTGCCAGAGAAAATAAGGAGAAAAGCAACCCTAATATATGCTGGGGTCTTTTCCCCTCACCTCCAAGAGCTTTCGCTGCTTTGCTGCCCTGGCTGCTTCACGCTGTGCAGCGTATAAAGCTTCTTCTTCTAGTCTTAACTTCTCTTCTTGTAAGGCTAACTGTACATGAACAAAACGATAAGGATTAACAAAAATCAGAACCTGTCTAACTGCTCTAAAAATAAAATGCTTCTATTTATAAAACAAAAAATAAATTATTAAAAAATAATTGATCTCTACAAAGCATAACAGAATTGAAATGTTTGCAATTACCTGTTTAAATTTCTTCTTTTACAAAATAACCCAAAGGATATAAAACACATTACAGAATTCTTTAGAAACTGAATTATGAAGCAGTAGCATTAATCTGCATAAATATAGAAGTGTTTCTTTAGAATATGCACTGATCTTCATTTTAAACAATCATTCCAACACCTATCACCCTCACTAGTTTACCAGTTTTGGCACTCATAAATCCAGTATTTTTGAGACCAATTATATCACCGTTGACCAAAGTGAACTCGGCTTTCACAAAATTCATGTCTTGCCATCTAATTAACATCAATGTACATGTCTCCTTAATTTTATTACTAACAAACTATTCAAAAATTACTTTCATATTTAAATTCGTGCCATTCATAAGAGCACATAAACTGCCTTATTAATATCTATTTCATGTTCAAATTAACTTGAAAATCAAATTTCAACACAAATTTTTTTCTTTAGAGTAATATTAACATCTGTTGTACAGCTTACGTTAATCCTTTTGAAATCACTAATTGGTCCTAAACATACATTTTTTGTTGTTTTTTTGAGACAGGGTGTTACTCTGTCACTGGGGCTGGAGTACAGTGGCACAAACACTGCAGCCTTGACTTCTTGGGCTCAAGCCATTCTCCCACCTGAGCCTCCAGAGTAGCTGGGACTACAGGCATGTGCCACCGCCCTAGGGGAATTTTTGTATTTCTTGCAGAGATGAGGTCTTGACAAGTTGCCTAGGCTGGTTTTTAACTCCTGGACTCAAGCAATCTGCCTGTCTTGGCCTCCAAAGTGCTAGGACTACAGGCATGAGCCACCATACCTGCTTTCAAGAGACAAATATTTCTGTGTGTATGTGTGTGTGTACGTATTTGTTTTTGAGACAGGGTCTTGCTCTGTCACCCAGGCTGGAGTGTAGTGGCTCCCCCATGGCTCACTGCAGCCTTGACCTACACTGATCCTGACCTCAAACTCCTGTAGCCTTGAGGATCCTGGGTTTAAGCAATCTTCCCACCTCAGCCTCCTTAGTAGCTAGGGCTATAGATGTGTACTACCAAGCTTGGCTAATTTTTGCATTTTTTTTTTAAGAGATAGGGTTTCACTATGTTGCTCAGGCTGGTCTCAAATTCCTGGGCTTAAGTGATCAGTCCACCTTGGTCTCCCAAAGTGCTGGAACTATGGCCACCATGCCCGGTCTTAAACAAAAAATTTTTAAATGCACAGTGGAATATGAATAATTCCATTTAGTTTAGTGGATGCAAAACCATAATTATAGGCCATTTCCATAAGCACATTAAACAACTTTAACACTTATGATTATAAGTACTTGGTTCTCTGAGAACAAATACACCAAGACAAAAACTCTTCAAAAAACTACATATTGTGCAATGGTAATTTTTTAATTTAATTTGTTTTTTGTTGTTTCCTTTTCGAGACAGGGCCTCACTCTACTGCCCAGGCTGGCGTGCAATGGCATGATCATGGCTCACTACAGCCTTGACCTCTCTGGCTCAAGCAATCCTCCTACCTCAGCCTCCCGAGTAGCTGGGACCACAGGCGTGCACTGCCACATCCAGCTAATTCTATATTTTTTTGTAGAGATGGGGTTTCACCATGTTGCTCAGGCTAGTCTCAACCTCTTGGGTCCATGCAATCCACCTGCCTTGGCCACCCAAAGTGCTGAGATTACAGGCATGAGCCACTGCGCCCGGCCTAAAAGTTGGTTTTAAATACAAAGGGGCATATTCTTGCCAGAGTTCCTACTTTGTGAATTAAGAAATGTACTATCTCCATTTTTTGGCAGCATATGATTTCTGATAAATTAAGCCAAACTAAAAGAAATGATAATAGGCTGGAATGATAGTTTTACTTTTCAATCATATTCATCTGTATGTATCTAAATATAGGTCCAATGACTCTACACAATATATTATTTAACGACAACTCTCTCCTTTATAATAACATGTACTTAAGCAATATAAAAGGCTATTTACCTCTTTTTGAATTTTCTTATCAAGATCTTTCTGTTTTTCAGCAATAGAATCATAATGCCTTTCTCTTAGGTCAACAATTTCTTCCTCAGTAAGAGGCCTAGAGAAAGAAGGATGGGGAGAAAAAGAAAAAACAAAAACTTCCGATGAGTCTAAGTACAAATAAAACACTCAAAAAAACCAGTGAAATTCTCAAATTTTGCTGTTAAAAATGTTAAAGCAATTTCCTACAACTTCAATTAAGAGTAAAAAGTATACATTCTAACACTTGCTATAATTCTAGTGCATAAACTGATATGCACTGGATAATGTTTCAGACTAGTTTTTAAAGATGATACATTGTCAGACTAGTTCTTAAAGCATTACAGCTACCTTTTAAGAAATGTTAACTTCATTTACCTTCATCTGGCTCTGCTTCAGCCATCTAACCTATGTGTGTATACCCTAAACCATATCCCAAAATGCTCATCATAAAATATAAACATCAGTACACTACTACACCCTGATCTTAGCCCTCATACCATTCTGGAACTCTTCTTAATCCTCCTATTTTATCCTGCTCAATCACTCTGGCTTTCCCAGGCCCTTCATCCTTCCCTTTTCTCCCAGTCTATCTGTCCCAGTCATCTTGCTTCACTTAGAATCAATATGGACACCAAGGCAGAGCTGAACTACTTTCTTACCAACATACTCACTTTCTTGCACTCCTATTATTATTCCATATTCACTCAATTTTACTCACATTCTGACCCTGGGTCATTTCCATGATCAGCCCTTTCTGTTTTAGGCTGCTAGAGAAAATCTGACATCAATTTGGCACTCAGCCACCAGCAGCAGTCCTTTTACATATATGTGGCAACTCCCTCACATATCCTACACTATCAAATTCAAAATCTTCAAATACTCAAGTTCCTTATTCATACCTTTTTTTCTCTTAAAAGGCAATTTCACTCCACTTTAAGAAATGAGGAGTATCAACTATGAATCTCCCCAACTTTGTGCCAACCCCCACTTACTTACATATATCCTTCTTATTCTCCTCACCATCCTCTAAAGAGGAATGTTCTTAACTTGTTCAGAGTCACCTACTACATTTACACTCTTGATTCATTCACCAGTGAGCCCACCTCTCCTGCCTCTCTCCAGAGAATTCTCTGGGACCTTGTTCTGTCAATTAGTACCTCTCTTTTACTTTTATCCTATTCCTTTTGTCTGTTCACAGCTCTCTTCCATGTGAAGGAAGGAAAGAGGGAAGAAAGAAGAAACTAAGGGAAAAAACTCTCCATCTGACCTGTATCTATCTCAAGCTACTGCTCTCTCTTTCGGCCAAGTCCTGAAATTAAATGTATGGTATTAATAGTCAGTACATCTGGCACTTACTATGTGCCTGGCTCTCTTTTAAGTGTTTCACATATATTAACAAATTTTAATCCTTACAACAACCCTATAAGGTAGATATAAAGATTATACATATGAAGGAAGTAAGAGGAAGACAGATTATGAGTATGGCTAAGTAAGTCATATAGCATGTGGCAAAGCTAGAGTTTGAACCCCAGGTAGTGTAGCTCTTGTTCTGAACTACTGTTCTTCATTTGCCTTCATCTCCTTACCTCCCATTCTCTTGTCAATTTGCTGCAGTCTAGCTTGGCTCCCATCACTCCGATAACTCTAGCAAAGGTAATCACTGGCTTCTATGTTGCCAAATACAAGTCCTTATCTTACTACCTCAGTTTCATGGGACAGTTTTGACCGTTCCCATCTGTCTGTCTGTCTCTCCTCCCTTGCCTTCCCAAGTTCTTCTGGTTCTTCTTTTTGCCAACTACTTCTTGGTCATCTTCATAATCCTCTTCTAGTGTCTGCCTATTCAGTCCTCAGATCACTGCTCTCTCTCCATGCTCCAACCATTCTTAAGTCCATCTCTCCCCAACGCCCACCTCAGTTAAGAGATCTTGGTAATTATCATGTCTCCTAGCCATGTATAAGGTAATATCACCTACTTCTGTCCCTTCAGCTCTAACTTCTGCTAGCCCTAGTTGTATATTAGGGCTTCGAAATTTTTTCTTTGAAGTATAACTTATAAAACAAAATATAGATTTTAAGTGTTCAGTTCATAAAGTTCTGATAATTGTATACACTCATGTAACTTCCACTGGAAGCAAGATATATAACATTTCTATCACCTCACATACTTTCCTTGTGTCCCTTTACAATCAGTTCTCTCACTTTGCTTATGAAATTTCTTCTGTCTGGAGCGTCCTCCCACTCTACCTGGATAGTTAACACTAACCAACCCTTCAACAATCAGCACTAGGTGTTAGCCCCTTAAAGATGTCTTCTTGGATTTATCTCTCCAGATGAGAGACTGTTTTGGGCAAACAGCCTCTTCTCTAGGATTTCCTAGAATGTTCTATAACCATTATTGAATTGCTTTCCCTATCTCATATTGAAATTAGTCATCTTCAGAATCAGTCTCCCAGACCAGGATGTTCTTTCTTCTAATGGAGAGACTATGTCTGATGTTTTAAATCCCAGTGTCTAGCATAGTGCTTGGCACATGATAACTGCTTAATAAATGTTTGCTAAACTAAAAAATGTAAGGATCATATGTTCATAATATAACACAGTGTATGAAAATATTCTCTTGAAATTAAGAATGCTGTTTTGACTTACAGATAATTCTTTTTTAAGTAATGCATGTAATTTTAATAAAATATTAAAAAGCTGCTCAAATAGTTATAGTACAAGGTTTTAGCTACTATTGAAACGTGAAAAAAATTAGTATCACAAGTTTCAGAATGCATAAGGAAAGAAAGGCATGGTAAAGTTAAAAAATTTAAAAGAAATGTATTCATCAATAGTAAATGGTTAAGAAAACTAAAAAACACATAACAGGTACAACAGGAAAGCAATGAGGCACTTACATTAAATTCTTTAATATTCAAAATAGTCTTGAGATATATAATATTTGTCTTGACCTTACAGAAAGAAAAAACTAAGGTTCTGAAATGTAAACTGTTTAATGTCTCAAAGCAAGTAAATGATAAAGCCTGACTTCCTAGGAGAGTTTTCTTACAGTTCACATAGAAGTTTTTTGTTATTATTATTATTTTTTTTAACAAAGCCTTACCTATGACTGCTTCCTGGGCTCTCCCCCTGTACAAAAATTAAGTCAACAATTAAAACAAATTCACTAGCTAAATTCTATTTAAGGTAAACCAATATAATTTTTATTTAATCTAAATTCTTTCAACTTAACTCATTTTTATCAGAGTAATACATTTCACTATTAAATATATTTCACTATTAAAAGTATTTGAAACAAAAAGCTTTAAAATTTTACCACTTCCCCAAGGAAAAATTAGTTTACTATCTAGCTTAATTATATAAAACCATTTGCTGGACATTTCTTAATTTTTTGTAACCAATATTTGTTATATACAAAATGAACTGGGGACAGGATGGTATTTGACAACATATTCTCTATGTCCTTATCATTTATATTAATAGTTGATACTTATTCTTTGCAGTTTCTGTATTTGCAAATTTGCCTACTTGGAAAATTTATTTGTAACCACAAAATCAATATTCTTTGACCTTTCTTGGTTATTCAAGAACAGGTATGGAGCAGTAAAAATTTTGAGTTGCTCAGCAATGCACATTCCCAGATGAAGTAGAACAGGGCAACAGATATTCTGCTTTCTTGTTTCAGCTCTCATGCTATAAACAAGTATCCTTTTTACAGTCTATTTAGTGCCACATTGTTTGCATTTTTGTGCTTTTTTTGCTGGTGATTTCTGTTTAAAATGACCTCCAAGTGTAGAAGAATACTAAGTATTCCAGTGTTCCTAAAGGCCAAGAAAACTATGATGTGCCTTATGGGGAAAATATGTGTGTTAGGTAAGCTTCATACAGGCATGAGTTTGCACTATTGACTGTGCATTCAAAATTAATGAGTCAATAATATATGTTTAATACAGTATCTTAAACAGAAACGCATATAGAGTAAGTTTATATACTGATTGGTTGATGAACATATTGTGATCAGAGGCTTGTAGGAACTAACCCTGTATTTCCCGTGCAGCAATGCTTCCATATTCACTAGTTTAGCATTTGCAGCAACTTTATTGAACATAATTACAATAATGAAATAAACTTATTATTTTCTTTCACAAGGTTCCAAAATTATCTGTAGTTTTTTCCTCCAAAGCAAACCATAACTGTTTTCAGGATTTATTCAGGTTTATGCCTATTTATTACACATTTAAACTATTCACATCTGGAAGTTAAAATATAAAGCAGGATAAAATTCCAAATGGTCCACATTAGTTTAGAAAATAGTATTACAAAACATGATGACATTCAACTAAACCAAACACAAAATATGAAGTAAATGAGAAAGGAGAAGAGGGGTTAGCAAAACCAGTAATAAACAAAAAAAAAATCCTCAGCCAACCAAACACAAAGCGTCTCAGGAAAAATACACAGAATCACGAGTTCTTTTGAAACGTAGTATGCTGGGATGAATTATATTGGAGGCTGAAAGAATGCTTTCTTTTAACACTTGTCAGATGCTTTAAAAATATCACGTCCAGTGTTTGCTTAAACTTTTTAAGAGAAACACATGACGACAAAAGTGATTTTTGAGAAGGGAAAGAAATAAGTTCTATGAAGTGAAATATTTTACTGGGAGAACAAAAGGCTAAAATAGTTTCTAAAATGTGTCCTATAAAATGATAAGTATGTATTATTATTTTAAAAAAGGATTTTTACCCATATTAATTTGGGAAGAGCTGAGTTGAACAAGCTTAAATAATTCGGTTTAACAGGTTTATCTCAGAACCTTCTACATGCTAATTCATATTCTGAGACTAGTATTCTATACATACTCTGAGAAAGGCTAGACTAAAGAATACATTCTTAAAGGAAAGGTTTAATAAATCTTCTTCTTTCCCTAGAAAATAAAAATGACAAAGTGTCAACTTGTAGAGTTTGTTCTTCTAGTCTAACCAATTTTAAAGATGTATAAAGTAGACCAAGGGAGGTTAAGTAATTTGCACAAACTCATACAATTAATTTAGTCAAGTTGCAAATCAGCATACAAACTAAAGTTCTAACTATACCAACGCATAAGAAATGCTTCTTACCTTCTGACTAAGATCAAATGTTGAAATATACACCGCATTTTGCTGATTCTAAAATGCCCTCCCCTCATATTTTTAACGTTTCTGTATTTGAGAAGCATCTTAAAACTTGCTGAGTTTTATGAGCTGAAATGTAGAAAATCAACATAAAGAATAACTGATAAAAGAGATGATGGCTATAGTCAGAAACTATAGAATAAACATGTATAAAATCTGCCATCAGAATCTATGAAAACTATAATTAAAGAATGGGCCTACTTGGCCCGGCATGGTGGCTCATGCCTGTAATCCCAGTAGTTTGGGAGGTCGAGGCAGGTGGATCACTTGAGGTCAGGAGTTCAAGACCAGCCCGGCCAAATGGTGAAACCCTGTCTCTGCTAAAAATAAAAAAATCAGCTGGGCATGGTGGTGGGTGCCTGTAATTCCAGCTACTCAGGAGGCTGAGGCAGGGAGAATAGCTTGAATTCGGGAGGCGGAGGTCACAGTGAGCCAAGATTGTGCCACTGCACTCCAGCCTGGGCAACAGAGCGAGACTCCATCTTCATAAAAAAAAAGAAAGAAAAGAAAAAACCAACGGGTCTGCTCTGGATTGTAGGGTATTTTTACCTGCCTAATGCAAGAGGTTAGAAATATTGGAAGTACAACTCTCTGAAGTTCCTCAGGTTCTGTATAATCCTTAAAACCTGTGTATGTGTATAGTATATCTTAGATAGTAAAAAAATTCAAAATTATTTTCTAATATATATTAGTAAAAGAAGAAAACAATATAGGATAAAAAAATAAAAATTCTAAAACAAAAATAGTAAAAATTATAAACATAATTGTTAGAACAAATGAGATGATTAATGATAAAAACAAATAAAAGTTTTGTACTATTGTGAAAATACTTACTTCATCACTTTCTACTAGATTCTCAAACTGAAAGGACAAAAAAGTAAGTGTTAAGAGGAATATTTGTCTAAGGTGTATATCTCATAAGAAATTATGTTACTTTTTTCACTTAAAAATAATATACCTTTATATTTGTAAGATATTTAATTCAAATGTCTCTTTAACACATCATTTCATTTGATATATTCAACAATCCTACAAAATGGCCAAGGCAAGCATATACTATTTTAATTTATAACTTTCTAAGAATGAAAATCAAACAGGAGAATTACAGCAATTTTCTACATAAATTAGAACTAAAACTTTCATCTGGGTAAAATATTTCATACCAATATTTTAAGTCCATGCTACCAGAATATTCCACTTCACTTGAGTTCAGAACAAATGTTGTAAGAAGGAAAATTATTCAAGGAATGGGAACTAAAAGTTACCAAATAAGAATTTCCCTACATGTTTATATTTATTCATCTATTCATTCATATAGTTATTTACTGAAAATCTATTAAAAGGTAGTCACCATCCTCCAATACACTGTCTTTCTAGAGATAGGAATATAAATAGTTTGATCATAATATGATTAACATTATTATGTCAATGACCTAATGAAAGTCATCAGAATCTATGACAACTATAAAGAATGGGCCCATATTCTTTATTATTATAATATCACTAAAATGTTTGTATTTTAAATATAAATAACTTGATAACCACCTGCAAGAAAAGGTGTTTTATTGCTAATACTGTTTGGTTTAAAGATTGAGAAGAAACAATGAATTCAAAGGTTTAGAAAATTAAGGATTCTCTCTAAAAAGAGAAAAAAACTGTTAAAGTTATTACATTTACCTTATTTTTATATTGGTTGTGATTTTTAAATACCTAATTCCTGCCTTAAACATTTCCTTATTAATATAGAAGGTCATGAAGTACAGTGTTCTAACTTTGGAGGCAGGCAGTTTGGACTAGAATTTAGTTTTGCCACTTACATGTTGTGTAATATAGCCCAGTTTCTCTACCTGTCTAAGCCTCTGATTTTTCATCCATGAAACAGGGTGACTATCACCTGTCATCACATGTTGTGATGACATTCTTAATTTGTATGGTGGAGTGGCTAGTTTATAGTAGGTAAGGAATACATGGTAGCTTCTATTGTTATATTTTACATACAAAGAAAAAGTGACTCAGTGATTCTGCTGTGGAGTTGCTTAAACTCAACTTGCTGCTTTGTTTCTGCTACTCCTCCCTGCTGGGGCAGGCCAACCATCTTTCATTATACTCACTGCCTAAGTGAGCCACTGTTACTCACAGAAGAGTAACTTCTCCCTGACTTACCTAGGGTGAGGGAAAAGCTAGTAGAGAAACAGACCCATAATCCTCTGCAAACTTCTTCCTATTCATTCCTTCCCTCACTGCTCCAATTCTTTCCATCTTCACTAACATGAACAATGTTGAAATATAAACAGTTCCTTCTAAATTTGGGCCCAGATCTTTCCCTCTTTACAACAAAAAGCCCCTTCTGCTCTTCTAAAGGCACTTTTAATCCAATCAAATTCACAACTTTACTACTTACCTCTATCGTTAAGTGCTCACCTCTTGAGCATGTTCTAAAATACTTGGATCTGGGAAGGAAAACAGAGTAACTTTAAAAAACACAATTAACTCTAAGACTGAATTAATATAGTGGCATAAAAACATTTCTTCAAGAGCAACTTTAAAACCTCTAACATACAGTTATATTTTTTAAAAAAAGAACAACAAAATTTACCTAAGAATATAAAAAGCCCAGTATTTTGAACTTCAATGTGACTTTGTTTGGTCAATATTTCTTTGTGTTGGTACAAATATTTACTAAATCTGTAATAATCAATTTACTATATTTACTACATTGAGCAGAGTACATTTTAAAATTTATCTCATTTTAGTACATCAAGAAAAATACCTTATTAAAATTATGGATGTGTTAAATAATATATAAAAAGAATATACTCTCAGCTGGGCGAGATGGCTCACGCCTATAATCCCAGCACTTTGGGAGGCCGAGGCACGTGGATTATGAGGTCAAGAGATTGAGACCATCCTGGCCAACATGGTGAAACCCTGTCTCTATTAAAAATACAAAAATTAGCTGGGTGTGTGATGTGTGCCTGTAGTCCCAGCTACTCGGGAGGCTGAGGCAGGAGAATTGCTTGAACCCAGGAAGCGAAGGTTGCAGTGAGCTGGGATTGCGTCACTGCACTCCAGCCTGGTGACAGAGTGAGACTTCATCTCAAAAAAAAAAAAAAAAAAAAAAAGAATATATTCTCAATTTTGTTAAAAATATACAAAATGTTAACTATCTGAAAGGATATATGTCAATATGCTTAGAGTAGTTATCTTTGGTGGTAGAATCATGTATCTTTATTCAAGACTGTTATTTTTCCATGCCCTCACAAATAAAAGAAACAATGCATATATATGTCAATCAAACAATCCATTACATTTATTTCAACTAGGGCCAAATATTGACTTTCATTTTAATAATTATTTTCTGCTTCTATTAAACGTACATGTAGTCAAATAGGAATCTTCTTTATGATACCTTTTCCAAAGATATGTCTACATTCTAAATACTACAGGATCCAAGCTGGTATCCCAGGACAGGGCCATGCACAGTCCTTTGTAACTGAAGTACCAGAAGATTATGAGACTTTCAGTCATAATGTGGTTCCTGTTAAAAGCTGCCAAACCTGATGGAAGAGAGAACTCCACACCTTCCTTCCCCCAAACAATGGGAATCCAAATTTGTTCTAAGTGTTCCTAACGCATCAGGATTCATGGACAGAAAGCACACTTTTAAGAAACAGGAAGAATCCTGGGGTTAGGATAGGTCAGAATTCTTTTGTTTTTCTTTCTTTTTTGGAGACAGGGTCTTACTCTGTCGCCCAAGCTGCAGTGCAGTGGCACAATCCTAACTCACCACAGTTTTGCATTGCTGAGCTCAAGTGATCCCCCCGCCTGAGACTCCCCAGTAGCTAGTACTACAGGGATGCACCACCATGCTTGGCTTCACTTATTTTTTGCAGAGACAGGGTCTCACTATGTTACCCAGCCTGGTCTCAAACTCTTCGGCTCAAGTAATTCTGGGACTCCCAAAGTGCAGAATTCTTTGTATTATGTGTACGTGTGTATGAAGGTTTTGTGAAAGAGAATGTCAAACTAACATGACTGGAGAATAAAAATTGCAATGAAATTATAGGAACTATTTTTCCTGCTATAATCTTTATCTGCTGATAGATGCAAAGCTGTGTTATTGCCCATTAAGAAATCACTAGTAAAAAACAAAGAATTTGGTATTGCAATTTTACAGATTTCATGGAATATATCCAATACAAATGCAATATCCTTAATCCTCTACCCAGTGCCTCTACTCTTCTCTCTTATTTCTCAAACAAATACAGAAATGGGTTGAACCTTCAATAGTAGCACTGGGTGTTGGGATTAGGATTCCTGCTTACAGCACTATATGGTTCTCTCCATGCAACCATTACTATCTTCCCTGAATGAAGAATCTGTCTCTGATTAATCTGTTTCCTCTTCCAGGTTTACTGAGTGGTATAGCTGAATAATTAGAAATAAAGTTCAGTAACACTATCAATATGAGCCATCAGTATGAATTCACTGCTGTAGCAAAGCCCAAAGCTAAGTAGAACACTGTCCAAACCAAGGTAACTGTTATATTACATTTATATTAGATGGCAGAACACCGTGTTCTAGTTCAATTACACATAGATATTACAAGTTAACTGTAGTAGTAGACAAAAGTGTTATCTGTTGTAAATGTCTACCTTTTCTGTCCCCTCTATCCATAGCCAGCTATACTGAGAACACTCGTATGTTCTCACATGATTCTGAATCCCTGAGTATCTGACTAAGCTACAATCAGTCAGTACCCCACACCTCATTTGACAACTGGTTCAGGGTTACACAGAAACTGAGCAGGGAGAGACAGTCCTTCTGAGAGCTCTAGAGAGTTGCTGGGGATTATGCTTTCTGACAATGTGCAATGAGAGGAATGAAATCAACTGAAAGAGTGCTCTGACGGCACTGAAGTCACCCCTAAGAACCAGATGCATCCCACCCTGCTCATGGTTTCATTTATACTATACCCCTTTTTGTTTTAAGTTGGTATTTTACAGCAAATTCCAGATATGTTATTTTACCCTTACTTCAATTTACATCTCTAATTACAGTATTAAGGACTGTTTTTTTTTTTCTTAAAAAAGCTCACACACCAACAAAATTTAAAATAATTCTTTAATATTATCTATGTCCAGTCCAGTCTATATTTCTATTTCCCTGATTATCTTTTAATACATGATTTGTTCAAATCAGAATCAAACAAGGGCCGCATAGTATGTTTGCTTGTTAGGCCTCTTGCACCTCTTTTAGTCCATATCAGCCCTCTTCCCTGTACCAGTGTCTGTTTTTATGCCATTGATTTGTTAGAGAAATGGTGTTATTTGTTCTACAGAATTTCTCACTTTCTGAATTTACCTGATATTTTTTCCTCTTGGTGTTATTTAACTTTTTCTTCTATCCCCTGTATTTCCTGTAAATTAGTAATTTGATTTAAAAGCTTGATTATAATGAATTTAATTTTTTTAGGCAAGAATGCTTCACTTATGGTACTTGCTACTGAATCAAATCGTAAGGAACTCTATTTTTGTCTGCCTCAGTTTTACTGATGCTAAGATTGATCTGTAAGTTAAGATACTGTCAGCCTAATCCATCTATCATGTTTCACATCAAGCTTTTACCAAATGGTTTTTAGCATCCATTGATAATCAGTACTCAGTTCCATTATTTCACTAGAGAGTACAAAAACAATGATTTTTAAATTCTAACATTCCTTAATTTATTAGCTATAAGAACTTCACTGGAAAATCCTTAAAAGACAAGCTGACATACGTTTTAAGAGGCCAATTAGAAAGCTATTACAATAGTAGAGCAAAGTAATGACGGTGGCTTCAATCACAGTAGCAATAGTGGGAGTAATGAGAAGTAATTCTGAAGACCCCGACAGAATTTGCTAATGTATTAGATGTAAGGATGTGTGTAAAAAGGAAAAATCAAGGCTATCTCCTAACTCTGAAGCCTGAACAATTAGAAAAATGGATTTGTCATTTACCAAGATGGGAAAGCAGCAAGTTTTGTGTTTTAGATGCCTTGAGCTTGATATTCACACAAAGTTGGAGTCTGAGTGAGAATCCTCTATTCAAATTCCAGACCTACAATGTTAACATAAACATCAGTCCAAAAACCCCTTAAAAGTAATTCCTATAATTAACCTTGGGGCTACTTCTCAATCTCAGATCATTAAAAATGACTTTTCTTTTTTTCTTTGCTTCAAACTCAGGAAATTCATCTTGCTTTCTTTTGCTGTCCCAAGGAAGGTTGTCTGTAGATAAAGATGCAACATCAGCAATTTTTCCCCTCCCATACATACACTTCATACAATACACTTACTACCAATATATACATATGCCTACTGTTTTCAAGGATTTTACTTCTAAGCAATATGGGGAAATGGAAGTATAGTCTCTTCCTTGGGGACTGAGGAAGAGTGAGTTATCTCCCAGTAAGCTGCAAACAGAAAAAGCAGAAACTAAAGCTATAAACAATGCATAATGTATCAGTTATCTTCACATGCTAAGTTAATTTAAAGAAACAGAATGGCTCCTGTAAAATTTAAAAGAAAGAGAAGGAAGTTAATAATATCTTTTTAAAAGATGTGTAGAGTAGAAGAAACAGAAGAATTGAAAATAGAGAAACAAATGTTGGTAGAATTCAGCCAAACCCTGTCTGTAGAAGAGTCGTCCCCTGGTTCAAGGAACTGGGCTATCTGGTCCCAGTGGATGGTGGTGTTCCAAGATGATGGGTTATTTGAATTGTATAATTAACTTTCTTGTTCTGAATCTACACTCACTAAGCACCTCCCACCCTATTATTCTATACTTACAGTAAAATAATGTCTTTACCTAAAGACACAAGTACTATACCACTCCTTGACAGTTACATTTCTCATTTTAAATTATTAAATTTACCTTGGTTTTCTCCACCTGACCCAAAAGGCTGAAGGTGAGAGCCTGGGACATGATGAAATCACCAATGTGGGTGCCCAAACAAAATTATGTATTTTTTGTTTGTTTTGAGACAGTCTCATTCTGTCGCCTAGGCCAAAGTACAGTTGTGTGATCCCAGCTCACTGCAAACTCTGTTTGCTGGCTTCAAGCAATTCACCTGCCTCAGCCTGCCAAGTAGGTAGGACTACAAGCACACACCACCATGCCCGGCTAATTTTTGTATTTTTAGTAGAGACAGGGTTTCACTGTATTGGGCAGGCTGGTCTTGAACTCTTGGCTTCAAGCAATCAGCGTGCCTCGGCCTCCCAAAGTGTTGGAATTACAGGTGTGAGCCACCACACCCAGCCTAAAATTATGTATTAATGGGACAGCAAAACTAGCCACAGGAAAAATCACGTAACTCATCTTATTAAGGTTCCCCAAGTACTGCGCAGTCATTTCATTATTACATAGGTACTAGTTGAGAATATTTTTTAAAATGAAGTTTTATATGTATACAGGGCAGCATCATTAAAAAAAAAAAGAAAATGAGACAAAAGGAAACTGGATCATAGTCTAAAAGCACAAATGTGATGCCAACTATTAGTGTACATTTCTAATCTTAGGTGAAAATTGAGTCTTAGAAGGGATGACAGGAAACAAAATGAGCAAAAGCAGCAATATCTACTACAAAAGCTAACTCTCAATTACTGTTAGTTTAGAGAAGTAATAAGAACATTTTACTTTCTTCAATTTGAAAAAAAGTCAATATTTTATTGACTTGAAGTTTCCAACTACATATGCTACAAAAAAACAAAACATAACAAGCTATTAATATAATGGAGAGCAAGGAGAGGCTTGCATTTACTGAGTACCTACAATAGGTCAGGAACAGAGCTTATTTTTTTATGTGTATTTTATATTCAATTCCTTCCTAGAATAATCCTATGAAGTACTGTTATCCTATTGGATAGATCTGCACTGTCCAGCATGATAACCACTAGCCAGAAGCGGCTATTGAGCAACTGAAATGTGACTAGTCTGAATTTTAAAGGCCACTGTGTGTCAAATATGCACTAGATTTTCAAGACTTAGCACAAAAAATTATGTAAAATATCTAAACTCCAAAAAGTAAGCTCTTTTCAATACATATCCAAGGTCAAGTGTAGATAAGTATCTTTTAGGTCTTCCTCAATTCTTCCCCCTGCATTTTCAATCTATCAAGAGTTCTGTAGCCGAAAATACTGCTGTGCATGTTCTGATACTATGCGTGTAGCTTGGAATCTAAAAGTGTGCTAATTTTATATGTAACACTGTTTACAGTATATACTTTTAGAACATTCTTTTAAGAAAAAAATAAGTTTAATTGTATTACTCATAAAACATTTTATTAATAAAATAACTATTATTCATAAAAAGGTTTCACTAAAAACTAGGAGTGTATAAATCTGGTGACATTTAAAGTTAAAAGAAAATCTGGTCTAATATTTTCAATCATAACTGCTTAAGAATCTAAAAATAAAGGAGAATAGCCATCCTACTTTTTCAGACCTATTGTTAGCCTATAAGTGGGTCATATTGTACAGAGCTCCCTACATTTGCTAAATAAAATTATAGTGTAAATTGGTACAGAGCAATCTAAGATTCTTCTACTATGCAAACATAATTGCTTAAAAACAAGGAAGCTAAAATCCAGTTTTCATATTTATAAAATCCTGCTTTCATATTGGTAACATCTGACTAAACCTACTGAATCTCAAATTAATTTCATTTATAATGACAGCAAAATAACTCCATAAGAAAACTCCAAGTTTATATAGACCAGAGATTTTTGGAGGTGTGAATGTTAGAGTTACCATAGGAAACAACAAGAGAAAATGCCAAGAGTAAATCTAAGGAGGCCTTCCTCCCTCATCTTTGGGGAAAAATCAATATAATACTTACTGAGAGGAGACTGCAGCACACCTTTGCAAGTTGATGTAGAAAAGAAAAAAAAAATGGCTAAGAGTCTCTGAACTAGGCATGATACATTTAGAAACTGTCCAATAATAGGTATTTAGTCTTGACAACTCTGTTTTAGAAAAGCAGTCATTCTCATCCTGTGGCATAAAACAATTGCCTTTTAAAAATGAAGACTACTGAGCTTCACCTTCAAGTTGACTAAGAGTGCCTGGGTATTATATTCTATTCTGTTCACCAATTTGTTTATTCTTGTGGCAATACAACAGGGTTTTAATTATTAGAGCTTGTAATCTGATAGGACAAGTTACCTTCTTCAAAATTTGTGGGCCTTTTTATGGCCCTTTGCTCTTCCATATACATTGCTGGAATCAGCTTAAGTTCCACAAAATTCCTATTAGGATTTTAACTGCAAATTCACTAATTTTCTAGTAAATAGGCAGAGAACATCTTAAGCACAGTGAGTCTTTTTACCCATGAAAATGGTAGTGCCCTGCATTTATTTAGACGGTGTCTTTAAAATCTTTGTTCTAGTCTTACACATCTATTATTGATTACTAGTCTCATATTTTTTCACTGCTATCTTAAAAGATAATTTTAAAATATGCACTATTTATTGCTGGTATATAGGAATACTATACAATAAAGTTTTGACACAAATAATATTAGATTGTATTTCACATCAACAGGCTGAAAAAAATATCTGACAATATCCAAGAGTTAGTAAATAGAGCAATAAAAATTCATTAGTGGTAAAAGTTTAAAGTAGTATAATTACTTTGAAGAAGTTTGGTTTTTCTACTAAGTTTGAAGAGGTACATAAGCTATGACTCAGCAAGTTCACTCCTAAGTATATCCACCTAAAGAATCTTCTGCCCATGTGTACAAAGAGACATTTATCTCTGCACAAATTGAGGTAGTTTGTAAAAGCAAAAGAAAAAAAAGAAGTTGGAAATGATCTAAATGCCCATCAACAGAAGGGTAAGTAATTATGGCCTATTCATATAATACAATACTGCACAGAAATAGAAATGAATGACTGAATCAGGAGTAAACCTTGGTGCATATAAGAAGCTGCTCCTGCGAGTGCGAAGTCCTAAACACTGAGTGGAGATAAATGTATAGAATGAATGCATGAATAATGTATGCAATCAAATTTGAGGCTAAGCAAGAAGTAAGTTGGACTAGGGCGGTGTCAGTGAGAAAAGTGGAGGGATTAAATAAATATTTAGAAGATAAAAATCACCTAGCTTGGGGGATGGACTGGAAAATAAGAGATGATAGGAGAAGTGTCAGAATCCACATGGGGATGTATGGAAGCAGCAGTATCAAGAGTGAAAGTACAAGAGAAAAATAAATGTGGTAAATCCAAGATATAAGACTTAAATGCCAGCAGTGAAACAATAAAGGACAAAGTGATGTGAGAAGCTAGAAGAATCCTCTAGCAATATAGTATTATCACATAAAGCTGAGCTATGAAGAAAATGATGCCCTGGAGGAAAGAGGAAGTTGAGAAGTTATTTGGGTAACAACCCACAATTCTATTCAAGAACATGTATATTTAGGTGTGTTAATTAGGGTGAAAGTTGAGCAGCTGAAAGAAAGAGGCTCCAAAAACAAAAGAAAATAGAAGTTTCTTCTTAACAGTCTACAGAGTTCCTCCAAGTCAACCATGGACATTCATTTACATGTAATTCTTACAGTCCTGTAGCTGTCTCTAAATGAAGTAATGTAAGCTTCTGTGTATCCACTTTACAACTACTGAAGATGTGAAAGTGGATTGTGTTATAGTTTGGATGTTCGTCCATTAAAAATTTCATGTTGAAATTTGATCTCCGTTGTTAGGGGTGGGACCTAATGGGAGGCACTGAGGTAATGGGGGAGGATCCCTCATGAATGGCTTGGTGCCAACCTTATCCTCTTGGTTATGAGTGAGTTTCCATGAGAGCTGGTTGTTAAAAAGAGCCTGGCACCCCCTCCTTGTTTCCTCTTTTGCCGTGTGATTTCTGTACACACTGGCTTCCTTTTACCTTTTGCCACTAGTAGAAGCAGTCTGTACCTTACCAGATGCAGATGCCTAATCTTGAACTTTTCCAGATATCAAAATTGTGAGCCAAGTAAACCATTTTTTCTTTATAAATTACCCAGCCTCAGATATTCCTTTATGGCAACACATCCTACGACAGATTCAAACATGTAAAGGACATCGGAGAGGCAGAAAAGGAAGGCTATGACTGATTCCTGGCGCATAATACTCTGAATGATAGAGGCATATACAGAAATTTGGAAGAATTTGAAACTAACATGGTACAAAAGTGAAGATACTTGCATGCATATTTACTTATTGATGTTATCAAGGTAGGTTTCAAGATACTTTTATTAAAGATAAAAACAGTCTTGTTAAGAATAGGCTTAAAATGCAGTACTTTATGCTTCTCATTTTATTTCACATAGGTAAATACTCAAAGTGACTTAAGCAAAAGGTAACTAAAAAATTCTCACAAATTCTACAATGATACTGTTCCTTTTCTTTATATTTTTCTTTGAATCTGTTAGAATAAAATAAGAAAGTCTTTCCCTATATCTTTTGCTTGACACTATAAATAAATGATGAAGAATCATGGTAAATTGTTCCAAAGTCTATTAAAAATTAAAAGCTTCCTAAGACTGCTTTTTTTTTTTTTTTTTTTTTTTTTTTAAGAACAGAAGACGGGAAAGATTACAAAACTAATGTCTGGCAAAAACTATTACAAAGAAGATGATGGAAACATTGCTTTTCAATTAGTATCAAATATTTCAATAGAGATTTAACCCCTCAAATCTCAAAGATAAAATCAACAGATTTTTCCAGGTAGGGATAGCAGTGACATAGGTGATATGACGGTTAATTTTATATGTCAACATGACTGGGTCACCAGATGCCCAGGTATCTGGCTAAACATCCTATCTGGTGCATCTGCAAGGGTGTTATAGAACAGACTCACATTTGAATTGCTGGACTGAGTAAAGCAAATCGCCCTTTCCAGGGTGAGTGGGCGGCCATCATCCAATCCATTCAGGGCCTGAACAGAACAGAAAAGTTGAAGGAAGGTTGAATTGAATTCTCTTTACCTGACTGCTTGAGCTGAAACATTGGTCTTCTCTTGCCCATGAATTGAGACTTACAGGACCAGCTTTCCTGGATCTCCAGCTTGCAAATAACAGATTGTGGGACTTAACCTCCGTGATCATATAAGGCAACTCCTTATTTATTTATTTACTTATTTATTGAGATGGAGTTTTGCTCTTGTTGCCCAGGCTGGAGTACAGTGGCACAATCTTGGCTAATTACAACCTCCACCTGCCAGGTTCAAGAGATTCTCCTGCCTCAGCCTCCTGAGTAGCTGGGATTACAGGCATGCAACACCATGCCCCTGCTAAATTTTTGTATTTTTAGTAGAGACGGGGTTTCACCATGTTGGACAGGCTGGTTTCAAACCCCTGACCTCAAGTGATCCACCCGCCTCGGCCTTCCAAAGTGCTGGGATTACAGGTGTGAGCCACCACGCCCGGCCAAAGCAACTCCTTATGACTGTTCTCATTTTATATCTATGAATATATATATATCTACACGTAGACACAGAAATACAGATATCTCCTACTGGTTCCATTTCTCTGGAGAACCCTGACTAATACAGGTAGTAATAGTAATCATATTTACTGTTTAATAAACTCCTTCCTAATAAAGACACATTTAGAAAGAATATGTTCAAAAAACTAATTTTATGCCTTGGTAGAAAGAAGACAAATCTTCCCTTCCAACATGTCAAAGACAAAATGCAAGGGTTTAAAAAATAGTCATTGCCTTTAAGAGCCTGATTTAAAGGAAACTAATAATCAGAAGGGACCTTAGAGGTATTTTAGTTCTTTCCTATTCATCCTCTGGAATCTGTGTGCAGCATCTGAAATCACTGACAAGCCTCTTCTTTTGGAAACTGTTGCCACTTATGTAACTATGCCATTGAATCTTCCAATTTTTTATTTCCCCAAATTACTGAGTGACAGGTATAGCCATATATTTAAAATACAGTATCATCATAGCTATACATCTGAAATATTTTAAACCCATGTAACCAAAAGGCTTACAGTCTAATAGGATAGACACATAGGTGAATTAACAACTACTATGTTGTAAAAGGGGTTATGTTCAACTGAGATGTCATCAAAAATCAGCCTGAGGCAGAGGAATAAGCCAGGCCTCCAAGCAGATGAAAGAGATGTTTCAGGGAGCAGCTGGTACCAAAGGCAAGGGGGAGTGAGAAGAACCTGACATATTCAAGATACTGTATTCATTAATTCTGCCAACAAGTATTTACTGAACATGTAATATGTACTAGGCACTTAACTGAGAGCTGGGTATTCACTCAATGGTATGCAAAAACAGGCATAAACTCCTTCCCTTTATTGAGAGCAACAGACAGACATTAACCAAATAATCACACTATTTCAGTATAACTATAAATTAAGAATGTGCACAGAAGAAAAGCAGATGGTTCCATGATGGTATGCAGACTTACTCTCTGGAGGGTAGGAGATGGTTTTGGAAGACTTCTGTAGGAAATAATTCTTAAGCTGGCATCTACAAGATGAGTGAATAGGAGTTATCTAAGTAAAAAGGAAAGAAATAGATTCAAGGAAGAGTATGACACATGTAAAGAAAAAAGAAAAAAAGAAAAGGAGAAAGAAAAGGTAGGCAAGGAAAAGATAACACAGAGCCTTGAAAGCTCCATTAAGGATTACAGTCTTTATCCAGTAAGTTTGGTAAACCACTTAAGAACTTATGATGTATTTGTGTCACAGATTTGCATTTAAAAGGCAAAAGATTTATTGATTCTGAAGAGAAACCAGAGTATCAGATGTGCATTTAAGATCACTTTGACTCCAGGTGTAGGATAAATTGAAAAAGGTCAGGAATATATGTGGGTAGACTATAGTCTTGATAGTCTATTTACTCAGTCAACAAATATTTGAGTCTATTCACTCAGCCGACAAATATTTATTGAGCTCCTACTATGTGACAAGCACTGCTGGTGCGCTGGAGATACAAAAACAAATTAAAGTCTCTGATCACATGAAATTTATACTCTATTAAGGGAGAACAGTCAACTGACAAATACTCAGAGTCTACAAAGTCATGGAGTGGTAAGTGCTATGAAGGAAAACAAAGTAGTGTCAGAGAATGGCAAATGAGAAATACACACAGAATCACTGGAAATCTAGGCAACAAATGACGACAGTTTGGATTAATGTGGCAGCAGTGAGAGAAGTGGGTGGACTGAAAAGTTATTTAACAGGCAAAAAAAATATCATCTGGTCTTGGGGATGGACTAGAAATGTGGGATGATGAAGAACAGTGTCAAAGACAACTCCTAGATTAGCAGCTATATGCATGTCATTCCTTAAGAAGAGTGAGAAAAGTCTACTAAAAGTTTTGAAGGACTCTAAAATGTCATGACTGAGAAGAAGAAAATGAATATGCATAGGGAAACAGCAGCAGGGAAGGTGAACATTAGGTTACCTTGAAGACTGAGTGAGAAGTGGGGAAATAGACATCTAAACTAGGTAAGACTAGACAATTCCTAAGAAAAATATTTAAGGGAAAAGACAGGAGATAGGGTAATAGGTGGAGGGAGATATGGTAGTCAGGGTAACAGCTAGAGGTCAACAGAAGACTGGAATCTACGTAAGGTTTTATGTTGCTTTCCTTTTGGTTTTCAGATTAGGAAGACACGTTCAAAAGGGCATATCAGGAGGGTAGAACTACAAATATAGAGGACAGAAGGGTCTGTTCTAAGGCAGAGGGGATACAGATGTTAAAAAGATCTAACATGTAGAGGCCATTCAGAAGGTAGGGACTCGATAACCTGGGTTTGAAGGGTGAGTAACAGGAAGGAACTTGATATGATTCTTAGTTTCATGGCTTAGGTGACTACATATACCACTCACAAGGTAGGGAACAAGGTAGTAGAAAAGGCTGGGGCTTAAAGAGAAAAAAGAAGGAAAGGACTACTAGAAGGAAACAAAGATGAATTCAGCTTTACAAAATGAATTTACCGTTATGTTTGATAGCCAAGTGGAACTACACAAAAGCAATTAGATATTGCAGAGCTCAGACTGAGATGACTGAACTCATTAGCATACAGGTGATGTACCATCACCCAGGAAAAGTACATTAAAGAAGAAAAATGTATTAGGGAAGAACAGAATGAGATTCAGAACAGAGCCTTAGGGAGTCTTTAACGAAGAATGTTTAAGAAATCCACATCCATTCAAACCCACTACTGTTTTCCTTCCTAACTTCTGATATTCCAAGAGAAACATATTACACTTTTATATTTTTCAAAACTGACAAACATACAGAAAACCAAAATAAATCTCTTAATGCTGTCACTATTGATTTCTATATTTAAGCAATATACATTATAATAAGTATTTTTAAAATTCTCAAAGGTACTCAATATGATCTCTATAAAAAATAGCGAGTCAATGTAAAACTGGTAGGATATACGTTTAAGTATGTAGACATGTAGTGTTTTTGCCAAAGTTAGGGAATGATCTTTAGGCCTTAAAAAAGATGAAGGATAGGATAAATTACTGTTTTATAGAACCTACAAGTTCAAATAATTCTTCTGGCTATTCACTCAACAAGATACCGAGAATGGAGAGAGAGATAAAACAGTCCTTGACCTTAAGGAGCTCTTAACCTATATCATGGTACTTGGTACCAGGAGTTGGCAACTATGGCCCACTGGCCAAATCTGGCCCTCTGCCTGTTTTTATAAATAAAGTTGTATTGAAACACAGCCACATTCATTTGCTGGAACACTGTCTATGACTGCTCTTGCACTAAAACAGTAAAGTTCAGTAGTTGCGGCAGACCATACCACCTGCCAACCCTAAAATACGTATTATTTGGCCCATTACAGAAAAAAGTTTGCCAATCTTTGATATAGAACAGAAATAATCTCATAGAAAATATTTCCTCAAGGAGATAATATGGTTTCAGAGGTTTAGAGCAGGTTTCATAGGGAAGGTAAGTAAGGTAAGGTAAAGATAAGTGAAAACTCACCAAAAAATTAGAAAAAGAAGAAATACCATAGAGGTCGGATGCAATGACTCATGCCTGTAATCCCAACACTGAGGGAGGCTGAGGTGTGCAGATCACTTAAGTTCAGGAGTTTGAGACCAACATGGGCAACATGGTGAAACCCTGTGTCTTTCTATAAAAAATACAAAATTAGTCAAGTGTAGTGGCCCACACCTGTAGTCTCAGCTACTTGGGAGGCTGAGGTAGGAGAACTGCTTGAGCCCGGGAGGCAGAGGTTTTAGTAAGCTGAGATTACACCACTGCACTCCAGCCTGGGCAACAGAATGAGACCTTGTCTCAGAAAAAAAAAAAAAAAAAGAAAGAAAAAGAAAAGAAATCTCATATATAAAGTCACAGGGTTAGAAAACACTATATTTGGCTGGGCACAGTGGCTCATGCCTGTAATCCCAGCACTTTGGGAGGCTGAGGTGGGCAGATCATGAGGTCAGGAGTTCAAGACCAGCCTGGCCAACACGGTGAAACCCTGTCTCTACTAAAAATACAAAAATTAGCCGGGTGTGGTGGTGCATGCCTGTAGTCCCAGCTACTCAGGAGGCTGAGGCAGGAGAATTGCTTGAACCCGGGAGGTAGAGGTTGCAGTGAGCCGAGACTACACCACTGTACTCCAGCCTAGGTGACAGAGCAAGACTCCGTCTTGGGAAAAGAAAGAAAAAACAAAAACAAAAAACCACTGTATTTTAGAAAAACAAGAACAAGCACAGTCCATCAGGTATATAGGATACTGAAAGTGGTAAGTGAGATGATGGCAGAGAACAACACTGGTAAAAACAGGTTAAAGTTATATTGCTTTGTCAGAAGTTTAAACTTGATACTAGAAGCTGGGAGGATAATTTATCAAAAAAGTTAAAATGCTAAGATTTATGAATAACAAGTTTTTTTTTAATTAGAATAGCTTTAATGTTATTCTTTTAATGTTTTTCTCACTGATTTGTATTCTGACATTTTTTTGGACAGAGATTATAAAAACCCAAATATAGAACTGCATATAATCCTGAGTATACAAATGGACATTATGCTACACATTTGAATGCCATGTAGTTCATCATGCTGTCACAGAAGGAAAAAAATATTTAGAAATTTAGGGCTGGACGCAGTGGCTCATGCCTGTAATCTTGCACTTTGGGAGGCCAACATGGGCAGATTGCTTGTGGTCAGGAGTTTGAGACCCACCTGGTCAACATGGTGAAACCCCAACTCTACTAAAAATACAAAAATTAGCTAGGCATGGTGGCAGGTGCCTGTAATCCCAGCTCCTTGTGGGGCTGAGGCAGGAGAATCACTTAAACCCCGCAGGCGGATGTTGCAGTAAGCCAGGATCACGCCACTGCACTCCAGCTTGGGTGAGAGGGCGAGACTACTTCACAGGAAAAAAAAAAAAAAAAGACTTAGAAATTTAGCCGTGGGAATCAGGGAGCAGACGGAAGCTGCTCGGCAAAGGAAAGACACGATCCAATATGGGTTTTAGCCTAACTCATGAGAGGAAGGGAGGATGGGCTAAAGTATGTGCTGCAATAGAGACAGTAGTCTGGAAGCTGCTGACTAAGCAGTTTGAAAGGCAATGTTTATGGAAGAAGAGAGGAAGAAAACAGGTTCAGTATATGTAAGAAGAGACTAAAAAGAATATCTAGAGATTTAACTGAATATATCCAAGAGCATCTCTTAGGTAGACAACTGAAAAGACGTACAAGCAGAAGATGAGATCTGAAAGTAGTGGTGGTTGAAATCATAGGAATGGGTAAAATTTATTCAGGGACAGGGAATATATATGTGAAGGAAATTGAACAAAAAAGAGAATACAGGAAAAACACCACTTTTAATAGATAAAGATTAGCTAGGAGAGAAACAGGAAAATAAGATAAAAGTGATGTTGCAGGGGTCAAGTGCATAGTTCCAAGAAAAGGCTTATCACACAGAATAAAGAGTCAAGTTGTTCAGGTATATTAATAAGTTCTTCTGGTGACAAAGTTCGAGATACTGCAATGAGAGAGATAGCAACCAAATGTTTACCTTTAGAATAAAGTGCCATGAGCTATTTGTGGTGGTTAAGGATAAGAACTCTGAATTCAGAGGGACCTGAGTTGCAAACCCAGCTCTGCTATCTTGGGAAAGGTCAACTTTCTAAGTTTCAGTTTTCAACCTATACTATATATAATAGTACTTACCTGCCTCACAGGATTGCAGGGAGGAGTAAGTGAGATAATGTAAAGTACTTAGAATAGTGCCTGGCACATAGGGAGTAATGGAATGTTGATAATTATTATTAAAATCATTTTTACTAGGAATGGAAAAGCAAATTACTGTAAACTATTGCCTGAAAGCAACTTTGCTGCTGGAGCCAAAAAGGCCAACAAATATTACATATTGATAAGAATACAAAATATGGTTATCTTTCTATAAAACTATAGTTTATCTTAAGTGGAATTACTGTGTGTAATTATACAGTAATATAGAAAAAATTAAATACAACACAATAAAACTTAATTGGGTCTTCCATCTGAGAAAGAAAAAACTAAGTCTATACAAAGACCTGCCCAGAGAAACAGAACTGACCAGCAGATGGAGCCCTGTAGAAAGTGTTGGCAGACAAAAAGAACTCCAGTGAAGAAGTATGACTCATTAGGATGTCTACGTTTTATTCTTTAAAGATATTTAATTCTCTCTGCTTTAATCACCAAATAACTTTATTAGTAGTAAGGTTTCTAACATACCTCAACACTGACATTGATATTTTGACTGTTGAAACAGATATCCTAGTATACATAATACTAGAATTCCCTAGTATTTTATAAAGTTAGAAAGTGGTAATTCTGGTTTTGAGATTGAATAGTAAAAAATGAGTCATCTGATTTTGAGATTTCCCAGGGGTATGCCAATCTGCAAGGCTAAGAAACCAAGCTTTAGATCATAAAGCATCCCTGTGAAGTCCAGCTTAAATCAAGGTCAAAGAGTTGAGGACACCCTCTTCTTCTGTGGTCACTACAATAACACATAAGATCAAGTTTTTGTGACTACTCTTAAACTTTTTCACCCGTAGAAGAACTACTAGTTAACTATCCAAACTTATACTTGAAAGAAATTGAAACTAACAGTTGATTTTAAAAAAGATTTAAATAACTGACAGTTTAACCTTACTGCACAAATAACTATATCCAGCTGAGTCTACATGCTTACTGAAAGCTGCTGAAACAATATTAAAATTGCTGTTAAATAATAATCAGAAAATTCAAGTAAGAGAACTGTCAAATCCTATATTTATAAACTTAAAGTAATAGGATCAATATCATCATTACATGATTTTAGATGACAGTGTTCACAGCCTACAAACTAACTTGTTCAAGGAGTTTTGCACACACAAACAGTAAAAATCCAACCACAGGCTGAGTATACCTAACCCCAAAACCCAAAATCTGAAATGCTCCAAAATCTGAAACTTTTTGTGTGTCCACATGATACTCAAAGGAAATGCTCATTGGAGAATTCTGGATTTCAGATACGAATCCAGTATATAATGCAAACAAACATTCCAAAATCTAAAAAAAAAATCTGAATCCAAACCAAGTATTTCAGATAAGAAATACTCAACCTACTTATGTTTTTTATGGCACATCTACAGACAATTAACAGTCACGCTGATTCCTGATTCATGGATTTCCTCCTGCCACTTTCCTATGTGGCCAAGCTCATAAGCTGAGGGAGCAGAACCTACAATTTTAATGCTGTACTCTACACAGACCACATGAAAAAAACAAAACTAAACTAAAATCCCACAGACACATCATGCAGTCCAAAGTCAAATACAAAGTTTTTTGCTCATCCATTTAGAATGTAAGAAACCCCCACCCCCAACTTTCTTAGAGTTAGAATTTAATGCCCCGTAACATAACTACAAATAATAGTAAAAACAAAGATTCTGTGGTATCTAGTTCTTGGGCAACCCTACTTAAGCAGCTTGATCTTGTAAGTTGCATTCACATACAAAAATGAGAAATACTTAAATCAGATGATTCTGGTTGACAAGATAAAACAGTTGTCATGTTCCATTCAACAGTTAAGAACTCATAAATCAGGGAAATCAAATTATTAAACTAGGCACAAAACTGCAAATCCTTGCCCTTCCATTCTGGGGATACTTAAGTAAAACCTTGGCTACTTTGTATCAGGGAGGTGACATAATGCCTGATGAATGAGAATCATATTATATTTTATAAGATCTCCACTACCAAAGATTCAAGTTATGATCATTTAGTTTCAATTTATGCTGAACACCATATTACCCAATAATGTTAGTTAAATGGAACAGATTATGAAAAATTAACAATCTGTTTCAGAAAGGGCAAAATAGTCTTATTCGTTACACAAACTGGCTTGGTTCAGATTTTCAATTCTAGGTTTGAATTCCTTAAGGATATTTAATAACAACAAAGCCAACTCCAAAGGAATTTGCTTTAATTTTGTCAATATTTATGCAATAAAAAACACAAAAATGGAATTATGAAATTACTATTCTGTGGATGGTGCATATACAAAACCTAAGCATATCCCAGGTTTACTCAAGAGAAGTGAAGTTCAGAAGGATTGCAATTTACCTAATGTTACAGGACGTTTGAGTAGCAATCAGGAAAAGGCATTCCTCTTGAAATTTCAAAAACTTAATATGAAAAAAATTACACATTGCCCCTGTAATTATCAGCAGCAAGAATCTGAATACCCACTGGAAACTCTGCAATTCAGCAAGTCTCTGTAGCTATCAGAGTTCAGCAGTATCTGGAACCTTATTTTATTCCAGCATCCAAATGACTAGTACTTAAAATCAATCTGAGGCATTAACTCTGGAGCCAGATCCCACCTGTTCTTTCAGGGCTAAAGAGAGGGTGAGATACAGGAATATACTAGCTTTGGCATTAAACCCAAGTTCAGCGCAGGGTGTGTCCAGGTTGCCGTGGAGCCGGACCTACAGCCCATTAGCGCGAGGCCCCTTGTTTCCTGGAGATGATGTCTCCCGTGACTCCTTCCCCGCGTGACAGGGCACCCTGGCAGGAGCGACACACCGCCCCCTCTTCTACCTCTTTCCAAGGAGGCCCTGAGACTGGCCCCAAGACTGGGCCTCCACGAGACCACCAGTCTGACGTCTGCTAAGCAGTGAGTGTAGCAGGGCTCTCGGCCGCCACCTCCAGCCGCTGGGGGGACAGTGAAAGGGATTCCCCGCCAGGGGCCGAATAGGAGGAGCCACGGGGGCCGGGCCCCTCCCCCAGCGGGCTTACCCTCCGCCGCCGCCTACTCGCTGCAGCCGCCCCGCTTCCTTGCGGAGCAGTCCGAAACACTGCGTCCAGCAGCAGTTCCCCATCGCATGCCGCCCAGGCGCCGCCGCTCCTCCTCCTCCTCCTGCTCAGTGCCCAGACCCAGGCTCGGCAGCCGCATCCGCGCGGCAAGAGCCGAAATGGGGTTCAGGGACCGAGGGCGGGCCGGCCAGAGTGCGGCGGTGTGAGGGGCCGGGACGACGAAAGGGATGAGGCGTTAGGAACAAAGGCAATGTTTACTCCAGCGGCCGCCAAGCCACCACCGCGCGAGGGAGGAGCACCGGGCTGAAGGCTCTGGACGCCCTCGCCGTCCGCATGGCCCCTCTCGTCTCAGCCCCGAGCCCAGCACAAGTGACCGCCTCCAGCTGCCGAAGAAGGCCAGTCCCCGCTAGCCAAGCACCCTGGCCCCGCCCCCCAGCGATCCCAGGCCCACGCTCGCCGCCGCCGCCGCCACACCCCCGGCCTCTCCCGCGCTCCAATTGGGCGCGCTGCCTCGGGGTCCCGCCTCCTCCGGCGACCGGCCTTTAAGTCACTTCCGCTCGCTCCTGGTTCAGCCGCCTCTGCCTGCGAGACGGCTCAATTGCCGCTTGCGGATGTTTGTTTTGTTGGACCTTGACCTAACTAGGAAATTTCCTTCTCTCTTTGCAGTTTCGGGCACCTTCGTTCCGAGCATGCTGGGCGTGACATGGTTAAGGCTCAGCCTTCGAACATTGTTTCAAAGGCGTGTGAGAAGCTAGAGTCCCAGGCCGGAAGTCATGAAGTCCTGAGTGGGAAGTGGCGTTTCTCTGCACGGTGTGCTTAGTTTTTGGGTCAGGTAGTTGGGATTCAGAGGAAATTGGCAAGAGGGCTCGGGTTTTTCGGGACACCAGCCTTACAATTCCAAGCATGCTGCCAGAACTGCTGTAGTAGGGAAGAGAAAGCTGCTCTGATGTGTCCTGTCTGCAGCCCTCTCCTCAAGTGCTGCTGCATAACTCGGGTCTTGTCAACAATTGGCCTCACAACAGATAGAAGATGTAGCTTAGAAGACACCTAGTCCAGTGGATAGGAGAATGCTCTCATGGACTGGACACATCAGGTTTTTAGCCTGTTTAATTAAACCTAGAAAAATTGTTAAATTTTAGAAAATTCTTACTGATGATAAAATGTTCTCTGAACTATCATTTTTTTGCTTCTTTAAATACCTATCTGGTTTCAATCTTAGCACTGCTACTTAGCTAATTTTAATTTTATTTGGGTTTTAGTTTTTTTTTTTTTTTGTAATCAGATGCATAGGATAACATTTGGCCCAGTGGTCTGCTTTGAGTGAATATTAGAATGACCGAAAGGCTTCCTAAATAGTGACTGCATTTTCTTTTGTCCTTCCAATATGCTATTAAGCAGAATTAGCAGGGGAAAAAAACCCGTAACTGGAATGGATGTTCGAGAGGCAGATAAACTTTTTTTATGGTTGAGAAAGAGTAGTCTTTGAGGAATTACATGATTTTCTCATTTAATTATGTTATATATTTAAAGTATAATATGACGAAAACTCAGGCCTCCTGACAGGCCTATGCTTTCTGTGGTGGTACAGTACTGCTTCCTCAACTCTTACATTTGGGCATGGGTATAAAATCAGTAACGACCATAGTCACGTGTATTCTGATAAGGTTTATACGTTTAATTCATCATTACTAAAGAGTTCATTTAGAATTGGGTGTGGTGGCACGTAACTGTAGTCCCAGCTACTCAGAAGTCAGAGGTAGAATTGTTTGAGCCCAGGAGTTTGAGTTCAGCCTGGAGAACGGCAAGACCCCATCATTTCAAAAAGTTCATTTATATGACAGTTGGCCAGGCAGAATATTTAACTTATCAGTAAGATCTGCAAACAGATTATCTACAGTGGGACCAGGTGCAGTGGCTCATGCCTGTAACCCCAGAACTTTCGGAGGCAGAGGTGGGCAGATGTCTTGAGTCCAGGAGTTTGAGACCAGCCTGGGCAACGTGGCAAGACCCTGTCTCTACAAAAAATCGTTGTGTGTGGTGGTGTGTACCCGTATTCCCAGCTACTCAGGAGGCTGAGGTGGGAGAATTGCTTGAGCTCAGCAAGTCGAGGCTGCAATGAGCCGAGATCTAACCACTGCACTCCAGCCTGAGTAACAAGCCAGACCCTGTCTCAAAAAAAGAGATTATCTAAAATGATTACTGCTTACTGTCAGCCTGCTAGAGACATCCCACCTGCCCATAGGTAGCAGAACTTCTCACCTTTTTCCCCATCCCTTTCAAAATTCTCTTTTCTTGGGTACTAGGCTTAATACCTGGGTGATGAAATAATCTGCACAACAAATCCCTATGACATGAGTTTATGTAACAAACCTGCACATGTATCCCTGAACCTAAAATACAAGTTAAAAAAAAAAAACCCACAACAGTATCTTTTCTCAAGTATTTTATTCTGAAGTTGAAGGGAAAGACTTTTTCTCATAGGTGCTCTGGAATCCATCAGGATGCAGCATGTACCCCCGATTGTCTTCTGGATTATTTGGCTTCAAATCTGAATTTCTCCTCTGCTCAGACCTTCTCTATTGACTATTAATCACTTTTTGTGATTTTGAGATCATTTGCTACTATTATGTTTGGTGTGGAGGTTATGTGGTCCCTTCATGGGGAAGAATTCTGTGTTCTCTCTTACGACATTATTCCAAATATGGACACAAAGTCATACTTTTAACTTTTAACTCACTGAGCATTACCAAAATTTACACAGAGTACTAAATATGACCACTATAAAATGGAGATAATGAGATAACAGATTTTGCCTTTGTTGTTAGGATAAAGGATTAAGCACTAAACAAAATTTGCCTTTGTTGTTAGGATAAAGGATTAAGCATTATCAAGTATTTAATATATTGTAATTTCTATAATGTACTACATAGACTATACTGTAATTATCTAAAATACCATAAATATGTTAGCTGTTATTATCCACAGACTGAAGGAAATTTTCATCAATATTATACTTTCCTTTGTAGCTGCAATCCTGTCCTTCAATACAAAATGCTAGTCTTTTAAAATTTCCATCTCTTAAACATGTCCTCAGGCACACTCCACACCACTACTTGAAGTCAGGCACCAAGAAAATGTGGCACAGATAGAGGAAAAGTTCCCCAACTCTTAGGCCTTGTCTGTCCCACGATCTGCCTCTTTCCCAGATGATTAAATGTGAGAATATCTTCTGACTTAAAGGAGAGACCTCACTTCCTACCAATTAGGAGTGTATTGTCCTGGGAACCCAAATGGAATAATTTCATCTTAATACGACAAGCTAATATCACTATTGTTCCTAAAGCCTTATTTATTTAGTCTTAAATAATATATGAAAGACCAATAGGTCAGTTCAGGTTTAAATTGAACCAGCCCTGGCATTGCCTAATTCATTTGTACATATTTCCTTCCATTATGAGCAAGAATTTAGGTGCACCAAGTCTAATTTCAGCTTCTACACACCCAAAAATGGCTTGAACAATGGCACATTTCCATAAAAATAAATAACATTTTGCAGCTCCAATTCATGGTTAATGAACAAACATTTCTCCAAAAAACAAGTCCAAGAGAACTAACACTTCATATAACGCAAACAACTTTTTACACTATCATGCAGAGTATTTTGGCTCTTTAAAATCACTTCTCTCAAGTTTATTTCTCATGATGCTCTTTTACTTTATATTTGCATAACTAAATAGTTAAGTAGATCATTTGAGTAGTTTTCCAAGAAAAAATGCACAAAAAATGTGCTTAAAGATAAAAGAAAAAGTTATATAACTATTGGCTCAGTCACCAGCAACTCATTTTTTCTGGCCTTTGAAAAGATTTTTCTGGTATGTGAGATGAGTTTCAGTAGTCAGTAACACTGAGTACAATGCACACTAAGTAATTTGCTTCCTTCTTTGATCACCCAGTATATGCATTTCACAAAGAGATGGATGAGGGATAAATAGGAAAAGTTACGTGATTAATATGGAGTCCTTCCTCTAGGCAGAGTTTGTTCTAGATCTCTCCTGCCTAGCTGGAAACCACACTGGTAATTTGAACAAGGGAAATTTAATGTAAGGAATCATTAAGTAGGTCAGTGGTGGTTAATGGTAGAAGGGAAATCTAAATCAAACAGATGTAGCTCCTTCAGGGAGCCGCAACTACCACTGGAATTGAAAAAAAAGTGAATAAAAAAGGAATTTAGAAAGTTAGAGGAAGGCCCTGCAAAGTAGACAATCAAGTTTCTGAGAAGAGGTATGGATGCCTTGGAAACATGCTGCCTTCCTCTATTGTAAGGGAAAGCATAATGGAAGATGCCTACCCATGAACCCCCTGTGAAGGCTAGGAAGCACTAGCCACTGAAGCAGGAGGGCTATGGCCACTGTGATGAACACTGCCAGGATTCCTTCCTGCTGAGCTGCTTGCCACTATATAAAGAGAACAGAGGAAAAGAATGCTACTTATTTTACCCTTGCAGTGTCCCTGCAGCACTCTGTATTGTGATACCCTATCACAGAATCAGCCAATGAACGAGAAAGGTTGTCCTCAGAGTCCAGTTCTAGAATCAAAAATCAGGCAAAGAGGTTAGATAATAACTGGCACACATTTTAACATCCACCCTGGGATAAGAGACAAAGCCTTGGACCCACATAAGGGGAGTCCGATAAGCCTGCCTAAAACTAGAACCCTTAGAAGATCTCACTCGGGATAAAAGCCACCTAGTCCACTGGGAGATGAAAACAGAAATTTGTTACTACTTAATTTTTTTTTAAATTTCAGTAGCTTTGGCTGGGGGGATGTTTGTTAAGATGGGTGTGATCTCAGTTGGAAAAAAGGCCTGTCTTCTTCCTAAAGAGTTGGAATTTACATTAACCTTAGGGTCTAAGAAGCCCAGGCCAGAAATTAACCTAAAAAGTGGTTTGGGGCCAGGCATGGTGGTTCATGCCTGTAATCGCAGAACTTTGGGAGGCTGAGGTGGGCGGATCACTTGACTTCAGAAGTTCAAGACCAGCCTGGCCAACGTGATGAAACCCCATTTCTACTGAAAATACAAAAGTTGGCCAGGTGTGGTGGTGAGCGCCTGTAATCCCAGCTACTCGGAGGCAGAGGCAGGAGAATGGCTTGAAGTCAGGAGGCGGACTGAGATCATGCCATTGCACTCCAGCATGGGCACAGAGTGAGACTCTGTCTCAAAAAAAAGAAAAAAGAAAAAAAAGTAGTTTGGGACAGCAACATCCTTGAGATTTTTTGTAAAGCAAAAACAAAGTTACTCTGGGTAGACATACCTTTTATCTAGGTTACATACGATTCCCATAGATATAAAGCCACACTGAAAATGAGCCAGCAATCACATATTACAAACAAAATGCCATGACTGAGTATTGGCAGACATTAAGGAAGAACAGAAAAAAAATAATAAACCCATTAAATTTATAAAATAAATATAGCAAAGAAATCAGATAGACACTATAAAACAGGCATGTTTACAATAATTAATGCCATAAAAAGGCAAGGAAATACAAGAGAGCTATTAAAATGAAACGGAACTAATAATGATAAAGAGAGACACTGAAATTAAATAATTAATGGAGAGATTTCTGCTAATTTCTATTATGTAGAAGGATGTGAAAGACACATGATGACAACAAAAACCCTAACAAAACTAAATTTTTTTCTATAATATCGGTAAGGAAGGAGCAATAAACTGAAGAAAGTCCTGATGGAAAGCAAATTACAAGGTGGTCAACTTCAACCAACCATACAAATAATTATCTTAAATGTAAATGTACCAAGCACACTAATTAAAAGGTAAGATTTTTTTTTTTTTCGGACAGGATAAAAAGAGACCAACTACCTGTTGTTCACAAGAGATTTAATACAAAGACACAGATATGTTAAAGGAAGGAAAAATATATAACCATATAAACACTAATCATGATCATAGAGCAGGTAAAATCTATTAATATCACACAAATATCAGTATAAACAGCATTACCAGTGATAAAGAGGGATGTTTTATTATGATAAGAAGGTGCACTAATCAAGAAGCCGTAACAATTCTGTATGTCTGTGGAGCTAATATTTGACTGAGAACGTAGCTGCCATGCTGGAGAGACTCCATGGAGGAGAATAAAGTGGGTTAGCCGACAGCTCCAGCTGAGCTCCCAGCTGGCAGCCAGGACAAACTACGGGAAGTCATTTAAGCCTTCTAGTATCCAAATTTTAGTTGGTACCATATGAAGCAGAAGAATCATCTTGTCACTCAACAGGATTGTGAGAAATAAATTGTTTCAAGCCACTTTTGGGGTGCTTTGTTGTGCAGCAGTAGATAATGGAAATAAACCTTAAATCTGAATTAGCAATAAAAGTATGTTATTTAATGATACAAAGTCATAGCTGAAGGAGTCAATAAAAAAATTAAATTGGTTGCCTCTTTGATACATTAAACTATTTGCATGTATTACCTTAATACAAATAAAATTTTTTAAGACAAAAAAGAGAACTTATGTGCTAATAAAAAAACCTGAGGAAGTTACCCAGAATTTAGTACATGAAGATGAAAATAGCAAAGAGAGGAATTCCAAAAGGAGGAACAAGAAGGAATGGGGTATGGAAATATTCAAAGATATAATATTTGAAGTATTATTAACACTTGAGAAGAAATATGAATCCTCATATTACAAAATATAATTCCTGAGGAAAAAATAAAAAGATATCTATATCTAGATACATCATATGAAAACTAAAAGCACCCAAGTCAGACAGAACATGTGAAAAAGAAACGGAGAAGAAACATATTTATAGGATAATGAACCCTCAACAGACTTCAACAGCCAACAGTAAAAATCAGGACACCATGAAGTAACATATTCAACAAGCTGAAAGAAAATAATACCTACCAGCCCAGGAAACATGTTGAAACCTTGTCTTTACAAAAAATACAAAAATTAGCTGCGTGTTGTGGTGCACATTTGTAGTCCCAGCTCCTTGGGAGGCTGAGGTGGGAGGATCACTTGAGCCTGGGAGATGAAGATTGCAGTGAACTGTGAAAGTACCACTCCACTCCAGCCCTGGTGACACAGCAAGACCCTGTCTTGAAGAGGAAGAAGAAGAGGAAGAAAGAAGAAGGAGGGGGAGGGGGAGGGGGAGGAAGAAAAGAAAAGAAGAAGATGGGGGAAGAAGGAAGGAAGGAAGGAGGGAAGGAAAATAATACCTATTGTTCAACAGTGACAGCAATATAGAAAAATAGGTATCTGCTGTCTATGGAATCACACAACTATGGCATTTACTACAGTTAAGATATTGAAATACTTTCCCACTGGTTGGTAGATAGCTGCTGCTCCAAGCCCTCTGTCCTTTTCTCATAATGTCAGCCACTAGCCTTTTTCATAGGACCCTCTTTCCCAGCTCTCAAAAATCCAACAACTGAAAGGTTGATGCTTGGCACATAAAGAGGCTTCCAGGACTTTGTGCCAGCCCTGTGGTTGGTGTCTCCTTTGATTGGCTAGTTCCTGCCCATCTGTTAAATCCTGCTTCCCAGCGAGCCTGCAAAAGACCATCCTATTTCTTTGAGTCTGTCACCTGGCCCTGTGGGAAATGGGGACTCTGGGAACCACTGGGAATTTGTGCAGGTGCCTGCCAGCACAAGTTGCCTGCCAGTCAAGTTGTTGTGTATCCGATGTGCTAGCTCTCATCATACAATGTTCTCCTGGCCAAAATGAGCATCTATCTTACTGGTAGAAATACTTGAACCCGGGTAGGCAAATGCTCAATACCAGGCTGGCTGTCTATCCAATGTTGTGGCTAGCTGCTGTAGCTTACACTCCTTTGGATTCATCTTTGAGTGGCCACTGTGGGAATTGTAATTTTCTTAGGACTTTGAGAAAGCCATGGAGAAACTGAGAAAACAGTTATCAGCTAGCAATGGAAAACCTTTCAGATAAACCTAACTAATATCTAGACTAATATAGATAGCTAAAATCGGTTTCTGTTGCTTGTAACAAAATACACTGATACACCCCATGCCTATTGCTCTTCCAGTGTCTCATTTCTCAGGGAATGGTACCACCACTTATTGGCTATGTGACCTCAGGCAAACTACTTAACTATTCGGTGCTTCAATGTCCTCATCTGTAAAATGGGGATAATAAAAGAATCAACCTGAAGCAATGTTGTGAGGATTAAATGGTTAATATGTGTAAAACATGTAGAACGGTACCTGGCAGGTAGTCTTACTAAGTAATTGTTGACTTTTAATATTATTAGTCAATTATCAGTTTTAGGATCAGGCATCGCTTTTCCAGGGAAGGCTTCTCTAACTTTCTGAGATGAAAAACCTTTATTCTAGGCTCTTTCCCACCTTTTCTCACAGCACCAGTCACAGTCATAATTTTACATTTATTTATGTAATTTTTTTCTTAACCTAGATATTACCAATGCAGGTGTTCATTTTATCCTTTTACTTTAAGCCCACATATATATATTTTAATTTTTACTATGAAATTTTACACATTTTACTAGAGAGTAATTGACATACAATAAGCTGCTCATAAAATGGACAATTTTATAAGTTTACACATGTGTATGAAACTGACCCAATAGTCACATAGACTGTTCTCTTGGATAAACATAGAAATTGACTGTTTTGGTCTTAAAGCTTGAAACTTATATTTATCTGAGTTCCTCAGGAAACAACATTTAGGCCTCTCAAAAAAGTATCAAAGAACTGAAACTCACCAGATTATGGCAAAAAATGCAGGCCCCTCACTCACCATGATTGCCTCTTCTTTGTTGCTGTTTACTTACATATTGTTACATTTCTTCTCTGCTAATATAAACCCCTGATTTTAGTCAGATAGGGAGATGGATTTGAGACTGAGCTCCCATCTCCTCAGGTGCAGTGCTGATTAAAGCCTTCTTCCTTGGCAATACTTGTTGACTCAGTGGTTGACTTTTAGTGCAGTGAGCAGGAAGACCTAGACCAAACCCCTGGTGTTTCAGTAATATGTGTACATCTGTGAAAATATCACCACAATAAAGCCTATCAAAGTTTTATTTCCTGTAGACATCAAAGGCTTTGAAAATATTTTTCTTGTTGTTGGAGTACTTCTTCCAAATATGTTTTCACATAGGATCTTTATGTGATGAATGTTCTGATGCCTGGTGTGACAGAGTATCTAGTGCAGCCACATCCCGAGAGATAATAGTTTAGTTTTATGTAAAATTCTAAATTTGAAATTCTTTCAATTCTTTGAAAAGGTTATTCCATATTATTCTTGCATACCAATTTTATTATTGTATCTTTTATGTGATTATTTGGCTCATGGCTTTATCCACAACTAGACTATAAACTCCATGAAGGCAGAGGTCATGTTGTTTTTGCTCAAGCTTGTATCAGAGTATCTGGAACAGTGCCTAATAGGTGCTATTCACATTTGTTGAGGGCCAGGCATTGTGGCTTACTACTGTAATCCCGTGCTTTGGGAGACCAAAGCAGGAGAATCACTTGAGACCAGAAGTTCAGGGCTATAGTGAGCTATGATTACGCCATTGCACTCCAGCTTGGGCAACTGAGCAAGAGCCTGTCTCTAAACAAACAAAACACATTTATTGAATGAGAGTTAGGTTGAGGCAAGACTAGAAAGATATTTGGGATAATGTTTTGGATGGTCTTGACTGCCAGTTGGAAGAGCTTATATACATTTTGTAAGCAATAGATTTACAGACAGTTTTAAAATAGTATAGTGACATAATTAGAGCAGCACTTTAGGAGGCTTTTCTGACAGCAGTATGTTGGATACATTGGAGTAGGGGAAACCAATTACAGTGCCATAGCAACAATGTAGAAGAGAAAAATGAAGGCATCAACTCAGATGCTGGGTATGGGAATTTGAAAGTGAAGACATATTTGAAACAGGACAGAACTTGACAAGGGTGCTGAATCTGTCTACGATGATTTCTAAATTTCAGCTATGGATCAACAGAAATAGGGAATTTCAGGAAAGTTCTGAGTTAGGTTTTAAATGCCTTTTGTTTAACATGCTGTTGGAATATTCATATCATGATAAACAGAAAAAAGCTGAAAATTTGTCTGCAGAGCTCAGGACATAGGTCAAACTAGAGATATAGTCTTAAATAGCGCTGGTCAACTCTGTCTTCATGGGTATCAAGCCTACTGTCCACATTTGGATGACACACAAGCTAAGTCTGGTTTTTACACTTTTAAATGCTGGAGAAAAAAAAAAACAAAAGAAAAATAATGTTTCATGCTGCATGAAAGTAATATGTAATTAACTTTTTTTTATTCCCAAATAATTATATTGGACCAAAGCAACAGTTACTCATTTTCTTATTGTCTATGGCTGCTTCTATGCTACAAGAGCAGAGTTGAGAAGTTGCATTAGAAACTATGACTTGCAAAGCCTAAAATATTTACTATCTGCCCCTTTACAGAAAAGGTGTACCACTCTGTACATACATTGCTGAGTTCTCAAATGTTGTCATTATTTTATAAGGCAATTTGGCCAGAAAGGAAAACAAAATAAAATAGCTGTATTAAAATAACAATGTAATGGATTTTTCCCTTCTTAAATTCTTTCAAGTATTTTGATAAGACAGGTATCGTTTTTTAAAAAAAAATCTGGCCAGAGGGGTGGCTCACACCTATAATCCCAGCACTTTGGGAGGCTAAGAATGGTGGATCACGAGGTCAGAAGATCAAGAGCATCCTGGCCAACATAGTGAAACCCCGTCTTTACTAAAAATGCAAAAATTAGCTGGGTGTGGTAGCGAGTGCCTGTAATCCCAGCTACTCAGGAGGCTGAGGCAGCAGAATCACTTGAACCAGGGAACCGGAAGTTGCGGTGAGCCAAGATCGCACCACTGCACTCCAGCCTGGTGACAGAGTGAGATCCATCTCAAAAAAAAAAAAAAAAAATCTATTCAAATATTTTAGGTGAAAGCAAATGAATTTACTGCTTGAAGAGTGAAATTCCTTGCCTATAATAAAAATTGGAATACTTTGTTAGGTCATACCAAGCAAAAGCTTATACAAGTAAAGCTGACTATGAAGTATGGTGGGGAGCGAGAAACTATATTTCACATGTTCAGCCATAGGGAGGAGCTATGTGATAGATCCATCACTTATGCTTAAAGGTTCAGGTGCGTGCTAGATTCAAAGGCACAGGAATTCAATTATCCAGGAGTTGTCTTTTGAGCACAATTCTTCCCAATAAGAAAGGCCTCTTGGTATAACAAAGAGTTGTGTGGTAGGTATGAAGTGAGGAAGTGAACAGTTGTCATTAAATGTGTTGAGTGAGGCTGTGAAGAGTTGTCATTAAACTAGGATAGCTTCTTATTACAGGGACATAGTTAGTCTGACCAGAAAGCCTGAATTGGTTAATTAATCACAATGCCTTCTGCTATAGATAAAGTAGATAAATATTGACAAATCATTGCTCTTTGATTCTCACATTTTACACTCCATATTTATCATTATTCTTTAGTTACTGTAGAATAGCACCATTGTAGACAATAATAAAATATTCCTAAAGTTATCATTATATTTACTCTTATAAAATTAAGGAGCAGCATGGTCTTTTTGATGGAATTTGGAAAAACACACTAATATTATCAGTACCATTTTAAAAGTTAACCCAGAAAGTTACTTTTTTTTTTGAGACTGAGTCTTGCATGGCCACCCAGGCTGTATTGCAGTGGTGCAATCTTGGCTCACTGCAACTTCCACCTCCCGGGTTCAATCAATTCTCCTGCCTCAGCCTCCTGAGTAGCTGGGACTACAGGTGTGCGCCACCATGCCCAGCTAATTTTTTTGTATTTTTAGTACAGACGGGGTTTCACCATGTTGGCCAGGATGGTCTTAATCTCCTGACCTCGTGATCCGCCCATCTAGGCCTCCCAAAGTGCTGAGATGACAGGCATGAGCCACCACACCCGGCCGAAAGTAATTTTTATTAATCTCATCCCCAAATTCTGAGAGTTCATTTTTTAAGGAATTATATTATCATATGTTCAACTTATTGTGGGTACTTATATTTTGTGATGATTCTTTAGCTGCTTTGTCATAAGATGACAGCTTTTTCTTTCCCTTTAGCATGGTCAAATGACAGAGGTAAGGAATGTCACATAATAAAACAAGCAACCTTACAGGGTTTGAGGTATATGAAGTTTTTTTTTTTTTTTTCAAGGCATATAGTAACTTGAAATATACTACAATATTTTCTGTGATTATTTTTTCACATATTTTCTGATAGAATATAAGATGGAAGCTGGCATGGCACAATAGTATGCCTTCCATTTCAAACATCTCAAGCCTGAGAGGTCAATGAGAAACAATATGACAAAGTACAGAAATCTACTGGAAATGTGGAAGTACACTGTGACCTAAAGGTGAGACCTATAGACACTAGAATTGGAAGTTGGGGCAGAGCAGTAGATGAGGTCAGTAAGAGAATTTGTGGAAATGGAAGAGAGTCTGTATGGTGTGAAGGGAAGACACATAAGGTATTTGCCACAGAGCTTGGCATGTGCTATGCACCTTATACGTCGTAGATGCTAACAGTGGATCTGCAAATGAGGAACACTGAGATTACAAAAAGGAAAAGAATCCAGTGAGAGTGAATGTAGCAACATTTTAGGATATAAGTTAAATATACGAAAATCAATTATATTTCTCTATATACTAACAATAAGCAGTTTAAAATTTAAAATTTAAAAATACTGTGTACAAAAGCAACAAAAACCATGAAATACTTTGGATAACCCTAAATATACTTCATTATTATTTTCCTTTCATCTTCTATTTCTAATCCCATTCCCTCTCCTCCGCAGACACTAGAATTAATGCATGTAATATATGGCTTTCCAATCTGCTTTCCTTATACTTATTTAGACATATTTGTATCCTTGAAAAAATAGACAATGGTCTTTGTGTGTGTTTAATATTTTTTATATAATTAGTGTAATTCTGGCCTTTCATAATTTGGACAATGTGTTCAGACAATTAAAAACTTACAAGACAAAGTAAAACAAGACACAACCCCAAGAAGTTCAGGAAGTAACTAACAATTACTATATTGGATGAAATAGACATATACTTATTATTTTGTTTCTATTATACTCCCTGGAGGTATTTGTCTTACATTTTGGGGAATTAAAGCTGTTTAAACAATTTTCTTTTTTAGTACTACATTGATAAGTAACTGCAAATAAGTTTTTGTCTTTCAGTTTTTGGTGATTTTGTTTGTTTGTATGTTTGTTTCGAGAGCTGGGATTCAGTTCTGAGGATTTCCTACAGGAGGACAGTGCAGAAATACAGGGACACTTCCATTACATATTTAGGAAGAGCTGCCACCTGCAGGTAAAAAATAAAATAAATACTCTGGGCCTTTTTTTTTTCTTTCTGAATGAATGGAATTCATTACCACTGCTTTTTTTTCTTTATTTAAAATTATCTTGCTCCCTCTTTCTCCTGCCAATTTATGAATATTTCCTTCCTTTGCTTTTCTTAATTCCCAGTTCTTTCACTTGTTCTTTTGAAGAACATCGTTCTCATCTCCTTCATTCAATCTACCTTCTACTCCACCAAAGACACATATGACAAGATGTCTAAAATATAGTGATTAGATGTAGGGATTTAGTTTTAGTTTTCACATTTGGTATATTAATAGCCCTTGGCCTTGTCACACATAAAACATTATCTTAGATTTTTGGCCTCCAAACATTAGGAATATGCTTATTTGATTCTTTTTTTCTTGCTTTCATAAATTATTTTTCAAGTCTTACATTCAGCTTTCAGAAATATCAGTTTAGAATGGTTTCAATATAAGGTCATAAACTTATTTTGTCATTTCTCTTAATCTCTGGGTTTTTCTGAAATTAAAGCTCTATCAATTCTTGCTTAAATTTGTTTTTGTACTCAAGGCTGTTTTTCTTTTGGTCTACAGTTAGATCACAGCTACCTGCATGAGGCTCCACTGACTGGATTTAAATATACTAGTACTAGTTTCTGTTATTTATTTTTGAGTGGAAATATCTTAATTTCCAGCTAGAAATTTGTTCCAGACATAAAAGAGTGATACTTTTACATGTGTATTGCTACATTTAAAATGAAGCAATATGTATTAGTCACCCTTTGGTATGGTATGCTGACTAAAATGTTAATTTCCACATTTTAGTGGCTTAAAATAATAAACATTTACTTTTTATTCATAACACAATCCACTATTAGGACATCCTCTTTCTTCTTGTAGCTGTACCAGCTGGAACACGTGCTGTTCGAGGTTGCCATTGCAAGGAAAAAGAGGGCTAGAAAAAGGCAACTTAGTTCTTAACTGTTTTATCATTTATGTGACATTCTCACTATCACTTACATTTTCTTGGCCGAAAATTGTCGTAAGTCCCCAAAGGAAGGCTATGAAATATGCAGAAGTGCATGGATATATGATGAGAATTAATATCACAATACTTTTCTTGTTAGTCTTTGACCTTTTCTTACAGAGAATAACAACATATGAAATGGAGAAAAAATTTTGAAACAAAAGAATTAGAACCCTATCATATAACTTTCAAAATTAGTAAAGTAAAATTTGGAGGCAAATTAATATATATATAAGGTTTATTTTTAAAGCATAAATTATACTCATACTGATCAATTTATTTCAAAGGGATTTGTAGAGATTTAAAAAAGATGTCCATAAATTCTTTGTCATTCCTCCCTTCTAAAGGTGGAAACTGATTCCTCTCTCTCTGAGTATGGGCTGCACTTAGGGACTCACTTCTAATGGATTGAGTAAGGTGGTAAGAAGTCTAAAAATGACCTGAACCACTATCCTATTATAATGGAAATCTGTGAAATCATCAAATTTGCTTCTATTTATCTGTAATATTACCTTTCTTTTGGTAATAGATTCCAAAGTAAAACTTGAGAATTCATATATCATGAAGAGGTTTTAGATATGGTCTACATTAATTAATTTTAGTATGCTATTTAGTAAGTAATATTAATAATAACACCATGATCTCCCAAAGAATCAGCTCACAGGATGTTTTTACCCATGATCAATAAACTTGATCATATTGATACCCTGATCTTAGGCATGCAGCTCCTAATGAAATTTAAAAAAAAAGGTCATTGAGATATAATTTACATACCCACAGAATTCACCCCTTTAAAGTCTACAACTCAGTAGCTTTTAGTATATTCACAAGACTGCACAACTATCACCACAATCTAATTCCAGAACATTATCATCATCCCCCAAAGAAAACTGGTTCCCTAGCAATTACTCCTCATTCTTCCCTCCCCTCAGTCCCTGGCTTCCCCTAATCTATTTTCTGTCTCTGGATGTTTTATATAAATGAAACCACACAGTATGTGACCTTGTGTATCTGGACTCTTTCACTTAGCATAATGTTTGCAAGGTTCATCCACATCGTAGCATGTATCAATACGTCATTCCTTTTTATGGCAGAATAATATTCCATTATAAAAATATAGCACACTTTGTTTAGCCATTCATCAGCTGATGGACATTTGCGTTCTTTCCACATTTTGCCTTTAAGAATAATACTGCTATGAGCATTTATGTACAAGTCTTTGTGTGGATGTTTTCATTTCTGTTCAGTATATGTGTAGATATGAAACTGCCAGGTCATATAGAAGTTCTATGTTGTAACTTTTTGAGGAACTACCAAACCATTTTCCAGAGCAGGATGCATGATTTTACATTCCCATCAACAATGTATTGAGGATTCCCATTTGCCACAAAACTCTTGTTATCCATTACTGATTATAGCCAGCCTAGTATTTGTGAACTAGTATCTCATAATTTTCATTTTCATTCCTTGATGACTAATAATGGTGAAAATAATTCAGGTACTTATTAGCTATTTGCATATGTTCTCTGGAGAAATAATAAAAACATTTTAAAACTCCTTCCTGTTACTTGTTAATCCAAACATTAGTACGGCGAGGTATAAAAGTCTTAAAGACATTTTGTGCATGTAATTGTAGTTTATTATTCTCATGTTAACAGCATCCGCTTCTCTAGAGCCAGTCTTGAGTAGTTAATATATAGAAATTACTTACGTTAATCACATTAGGAGTGCTGCTTATCCAGTTTTGCACTTCCTAGGCACCCAAATATCCAAGGGTTGACACTGCTTAGTTCAAGTATTTATAACAATACCTACATGGGCTTCTTAAGATGTGGGATTATTAAGAAAACAAAGAATACTGAGTGAAAATAAATATTATATTTCATTTTCTATATTGTTGACAAGTAAAATTACATGTAACAACTAATACTGTACAGTGAGAATATTGATATTACTAAGTTTAGTTATTTCGATTCATACACTCACAATTTTTCTGTTTTTGGAGAAATTTTAAAATTTGAAGTTTTGCAATTACAAAATTAATACACATTTATTATAGAAAAATTTTAAACTATAAAGATACAAAAGAGAAAAGAGAAACAGTCTGTTATTTTTCAGAGTCCTCTTAGTTGTTACATACATGAATTTTAAAATTATTTTATTTTTAAACTAGTTTCTACATACACATAAAGCAAAATTATGTGTATGTTTAAAAGGGCATGCAGTGAAACGTTAAGTCTCTTTTTCCATCGTGTCCCAGTTTTCCTACCCAAAGCAACCTCTATTACCAGTATTTTGTATAATCTTTGAGATACAGGCACATACACACATGTGTGTGTGTTTTAAATTCCTACTTTTTAAGGCATTGGTGAGAATTATAAATTGTGGATGGTTAAAGACAATGGTTCCTCTTCTGGTCCAATATTGTTTTCTTTTATTTTTGTGTTTTTCCCCTTCTATCGATCCTAGTCTGCCTAATAGTTTGCAGATTTTTCAGTGCCTTTGTATGTTTTCCAAATTCTCAGTATTGCATTTTTACAAATGATATTCCTAAGAAAGCTTACTTCTACAGTATGTTCTATAACATTTCTAGTACTTATACAAAAAAAAGCTATCAATTCCCTTAAACTCACTCTGAGTACTCTAATTTTGTACCTCCGTGTGGAATGGAGAGGTGTTTTAAATTCTATTTCTTTTGGCAGAAAGAGTAATTTTTTGATTGAGCTTTAGCTAATAATGGATTTTCATGTTTATTTCTGATTTCTTCAGCTAAATTATCAACTCTGTAATAGTAACGACCAGGCCTTATACCTTGTATTTCTGATAGCATGCAATGCTAGCACTGCTCTGCAGATAGTAGGTATTTAATAGTGTTTGTGGATTGAGTGATTTAATGGAAAAAGCAGATCTTCAAACCTTGCTGAAAGCAAAAAATGAAGCAAAAACAAAACAAAAATCTCAGTACAGAAAACAAACAGCAAGTGAAGTCACAAACTGGTTGTTCCCTTTGCAAATGTCTGGATAACAAATAGGTGACAATTTTTTAAAATTTTATTTTATTTATAATTGACACATAATTGTACATATTTATGGGGTACAGTGTGATGCTTTAATACATGTATACATCATACCATGATCAAATCAGGGTAATTAGCCCATCCATCACTTTAAACATTTATCATTTCTTTGTGGTGATAACATTCAAAATTCTTTCTAGCAATCTTGAAATATACAATGCATTATTATTAGCTATAGTCACACTACTGTGTAATAGGACACCGGAACTTATTCTTCCTGTCTACCTGTAACTTTGTACCCATAGGTGAACATCTCCCCATTTTCCTTTCCCCTCAAGAAATTTTTTTTTTTAATTTTATTTTTTTTATTGCATTTTAGGCTTTGGGGTACATGTGAAGAATATGCAGTATTGTTGCATAGGTACACACGTGGCAGTGTGATTTGTTTTCTCCCCATGCTGTCGCTCCCCAACTCCCCACCCCCCACTGTCCCTCCCCTATTTCCCCCCAGCAGACCCCAGTATGTAGTGCTTCCCTCCCTGTGGTCCATGTGTTCTCATTGTTCAACACCCGCCTATGAGTGAGAACATGCGGTGTTTGATTTTCTGTTCTTTGAGAAATTATTGAAAAAAGCAATAAAACTTTAAAAAAAGTGTATTCTTTTTTAAAAAAAATTGTAGTGCTTAAAAAAATCGTATGCAAGTTTAAGTGAAAGGAAATGAAGAAAGCAATGATAGGGCCTGGTGGATACACAGTTGCCCTTAGATTTAAGCAAGTAACTTGAGATCTATGCCAAATTATTTAGTTTCAGCAACTATATCGAACTCTCAGGCTGTCCAGAATGTGGCAAAGCCCCGTTGAGCAAGACTGCAACACACTTTGGGTTATCACAAAAGGAAAAATTTAAGATTTAAGAAATGGGACATATCTACCCATCTGACAAAGGACTAATATCCAGAATCTACAAAGAACTAAAACAGGTTTACAAGAAAAAAACAAACAAACCCATTCAGTAGTGGGCAAAGGACATGAACAGACACTTTATCTTTTGTGGTCCTGTAAAAGATACTGAGGAATGTCTTTCAGCCAAGCCAAGAAGATGGTTTCAATAAACCTAATGATATGAAGTCCAAAAAAAAAAAAATACATATATGAGGCCAACAAACATGAAAAAATGCTCATCACTGGTCATTAGAGAAATGCAAATCAAAACCACATTGAGATACCATCTCAGGCCAGTTAGAATGGTGATCATTAAAAAATTTGGAGACAACAGATGCTGGAGAGGATGTGGAGAAATAGGAACACTTTTACACTGTTGGTGGGAGTGTAAACTCGTTCAACCATTGTGGAAGACAGTGTGGCGATTCCTCCAGGACTTAGAAATAGAAATTCCAATTGACCCAGCAATCCCATTACTGGGTATATATCCAGTATACCCAGTAATTAACAATTATAAATTGTTCTATTATAAAGACACATGCACATGTATGTTCATTGTGGCACTTTTTACAACAGCAAAGACCTGGAACACCCCAAATGCCCATCGATGATAGACTGGACAAAGAAAATGTGGCACATATACACCATGGAATACTATGTAGCCATAAAAAATGAATGAGTTTGTGTCTTTTGTAGGGACATGGATGAATCTGGAAAGCATCATTCTCAGCAAACTGACACAAGAACAGAAAGTCAAACACTGCATGTTCTCATTCATAGGCAGGTGTTGAACAATGAGAACATGTGGACACAGGGAGGGGCGCATCACACACTGGGATCTGTTGTGGGTGAATAGGGGAGGGACAGCGGGGGGCAGGGAGATTGGGAAGGGATAACATGGGGAGAGATGCCAGATATATGTGACAGGGGGTTGGAGGCAGCAAACCACATTGTCATGTATGTACCTATGCAACAATCCTGAATGTTCTGAACATGTACCCCAGAACCTAAAGTGCAATAAAATATATATTTAAAAAACCAACAAACAACAACAACAAAGAAATGGGACATTTGGCCCTGATGTTTATTTGGCTGGTTAGGTTAAAATAGGCATCATTGCCAGCATGAAAGGAAAGGAAAAAAAAAAAACAGTATTGTTCCAGCAGTTGCCCCAAGAGGGCTTCACAAGAACTTGTCTTGGCCTTGGTTTGGAATTGCTCCTCTCCTACCCAGCTTTCTGTTATGTGAGTAGTGAAAGAGTGGGAGGGGGAGACAACTCTGAAACCTATTTCCAGGGGTTTCAAATTTTAAACTTTTAAACTAATCCCTGATATGCAAACAGTTGAACAAATAACAGTATACAATTAGGTTCAAAGTAATAGGTAGTGGTAAGAAGCTCTCACTTCAAATAGTTTTCAACCTTTCACTGATCTTTCCATGACATTAAGTTCATTTTCCTAGCAACAGATTATGACAGAGCATTTGGAGCCCTTCAGGCTCCCATAAACCAGGTGCAATCTAAAGAAAACAGCTCAACATCTGGGCCTTATTATCTTTTTTGTCAGCCAGGCGTCACCAGGTTTCTCCATCTATGATCAGGCCGGATCACTCATGCAGTTTTTATGGTAGCAAATGAAAATAGTTTGGAAATTTCCATCTCAAAGGCCAACACTTCATGGAAAACCTTAAGAAGTGTTTTATTCATTACTAGAAACTTAGTTTATTAATATTCTTAGTGTGTATTTTTGCAGCTCTTATATATTTCATTAAATAGATTATCTTTAAAAAACTATTTTTCTGCTAGGAAGGGAATAGGTAAAAGGGAGCAAAATTTAATGCACTGAATATATAAAATAGCATGGGTCAAAAACTATAATCTTTCATTATTATATTGTACATGGACTACATTATAGAAGATAAATTAAGCAAAAATGATGAAATGAAAACATATGCCTACCACTCAGAGATCACCACTGTCAACACCTTACTGTCTCTTAGAAAATATATGTAAACAACACACTGGGGTCTGTGGTGGGGAGCTAGGGGAGGAACAGCGCGGGATGGGGAGTTGAGGAGGGATAACATGGGGAGAAATGCCAGATATAGTTGATGGAGAGGAAGGCAGCAAACCACATTGCCATGTATGTACCTATTCAACAATCTTGCATGTTCTTCACATGTACCCCAAAACCTAAAATGCAATAAAATATATATTTAAAAATACATGTAAACATTAAAAATATATAAACATAAGTATGCATAATAAATATGAACATATATCTTTAACCAAAGTCAAGATGTTTTTTAACCCTATCCAATAATGTTTTAACTGTTTGAGAGTTAGACTAAATTGGCATTTACAAATAGAGAGAACAAGGCATGATGCAATTCCTGGAGGACAGGGGTCAATTATAGACTACAAATGATATGCTTTTTTCTCAGCTATGTCACCTGTTGAATGTACCGATCTTCTGCATAAGCACTATTAGATAGTTAAGAGTTGCTGACCTTCAAAAAATGATAGAGAATATACAGGACATATTCAGGCAGAAATGTTTTCAAATTCATGTAAACCAGAAGAACTCTTAGTGAGAGGGCAAACAGGTGTTACTGTCAGATGTTATCAAGCCTTATAAAGCCTTATACTCCAGCACCTGTTATTTTTCCCTGAGGAGGACCTCTGGTGATATGCAGATACATTAAAGATGTTCCATGGTTGGGCATGAACACAAATGGAGGTTGCCAGGCTGCAGGACCCATCTCTACATGCTTCCTCTCCAGGGTCCTCTAAGGCCACAGAGCCATATTATCAGCCTGAGATACCTTTCTGGAAAGACTTTCTAAGATGTTTCCAGCCTAAGAACTCTCTTACGGATTGACTGGCTCTGAGACCAAGCCTGTTTTGGGGTTGGTGGGAAAATGAGGCAGTGTTCCAGGCTGGTCCGTCCTGAACAGATCAGAAGACTCACTGGTGATAAGGCTCTTCAGGACCTCTGAGCCAGAGGACTCTATTGCAGTCACAACTTTATGGTGAATGCATCTGATAGTAATAACCTAAGCATACCCTGATAATGACCCTCTTTGGCAGACGTACCTCAATGCATGTCCTGAACTAAGGAATCTGGGTGTGGCCAACATGAAGATTTGTTCCTTTACTATGAGGAACGTCTGAGCCCCCAGCCCATCTTGTGGAACATGGGCAATATAGGGGGTCCAGGCTCCAAGTTTTGGGTTGAATGAAGGTTGCCAGATGGAGGTTTGTTAGGGAAAGAGTGCTAAGTGAAAATGCTAAACCACATGCCTTTTGTAAGCAGTTGCAGTTCTCCTGCCTAGCCTGCCACTACTGGATTCCTTCTCCTGTATGTAAGCCCCCAGTAAAATGCATGTCTTGTTTGCTGGCTCTGGGTCTCTTCCTCAGCCTCTTGAACCTGGTGCAATCCCCAGTGGCATCCACTGGGGTTCAGGCACTACAACAGCCTGTCAACTTCTAGGGTATTTTGAAAATATCCTGGGAGTCTTCCTGGTATTCACAGATTGACCAAGGACCCCACACCCAGGAGGAACTTCTAGGAGTATATGTCAAACCCAAAGACTCTTTTAGGTGTGAGCCAATTGGTTTGTATTATGACATTCAGATTCCTCTTCTTTCTCCCTCACCTAAGAAATTATTAAACATAAATCAAATGCTCACATGAAATTCTCCCTTATTAATTTGTTCATGCAATCATTTATTTCTATCAGTATAAACTTGTGGATATTTATTTTGATATGTTTAATATGTCATAGATGGGTAATTTTTCAAAGGAGTATGAATGTGAGTTTTATATTTTGCTATGAAATGTATAAAAAGAAGAGGGTGAAAAATAGTCATTAGAAACTCATGTTGTCTCATAGCACAAATTAATATTTATAGAAAAATGAGATAATATGTGGTTACTGATATGACTAAGAGTTAAAGTAGAATTTGTTAAAATTATTATTATTGTTATTTTGAGATGGAATCTTGCTCTGTTACCCAGGGTGGAGTGCAGGGGCATGATCCCAGCTCACTGCAACCTTTGTCTTCTGAGTTCAAGCAATTCTCCTGCCTCAGCCTCCTGAGTAGCTGGGATTACAGGTGCATGCCACCACGCCTGGCTAATTTTTGTATTTTTTAAGTAGAGAAAGGGTTTCACCATTTTGGCTGGGCTGGTCTTGAACTCCCGACCTCAAGTGATCGCCTGCCTCGCCCTCCCAAAGTGCTGAGATTACAGGTGTGAGCCACCACACCTGGCCTAAAATTATTTTTAAAATAGGTGTTTAGTAATGCAGATAATTAAATTTTGGCAACAGAAAAGTTTCAAAGATTATAGAGAAGGTTCCTGTATATCCAGCATCCAGATTTTCCTGTTGTTAATATCTTATGTCTGTGTTCATACTTATAGTACATTTGCTACAACTAAACCAATATTGATACATTATTATTAATCAAAGTCCATATTTCTTTTGAAATGCCTTACCTTGTTCTAATGTCCTTTTTGTTTCAGAATCCTAAGATACCACATTACATTTAATCATAATGTTTCTTTAGTCTTCACTGGTTTGTGAACAGTTTTTAGACTTGTTTTTGATGACCTTGATGGTTTTGAGGAGTACTGGTCAGATATTTCATAAAATGATCTTCAATTTGGGTTTGTCAGTTGTTTTCTTCATGATTAGCGTGGGGTTATGGTTTCTGGAGAGGAAGACCACAGCTATAAAGTGGCATTGCCATAACATTCTATCAAAGGTATATGCTATCAACATGACTTATCATTGATGATAGGAAGCTTGATGATCTGGCTGAGGTAATATTTGTCAGGTTTCTCCCCTATCAAGCTACTATCCTTACTGCCTTCAATTCTGTATACTTTGGAAAGCAATTCATATGCATTAGGGAGTTATGCTCCACCTACCTGAAGGGGCAGTATCTATATAAATTCTTTCGAAATTCCTCTGCATAAGAGATTTGTCTATTTTCCCTTATTAATTTGATTATATAATCATCTATTTCTATCAGGATAAACTCATGAATATTTATACTTTGGGTTACAATTCAATACTACTTTATATATTTTGTTGCTTAAATTGTTCCATCTTTGGTCTTTTGGAAACTTTTTCAATTGCTGCTCTCTGTCTCTCTCTCTCTCTCTGTGTGTGTGTGTGTGTGTGTGTGTGTGTGTGTGTGTGTGTGTGTGTGTGTGTGTGTGTATGTGTGAGAGAGAGAGAGAGAGAGAGAGAGAGGTTTTAGCATTCTTTACTTTCCAGGCTCATCTTTCACATTCCCTGTCTAGCCCTAG
>CAUYQU010082901.1:0-68530 GCA_963574635.1 Cheracebus regulus | reverse complement strand
CTCCTTCTCCGGGAATCTCCCAGTCTGTGGGCATCAAAAATTCGTCTGCAATTGCGGCATCCACTCACTCTCTGCGCTTTCACTGGGAGCTACAATCCTGAGCTGCTGCTACGCGGCCATCTTGGATCTCTCTCCTTGAGGAATATCTTTGTGGTGATCTCTGTATTTCCTGGATTGGCCTGCCTTGCTAGATTGGGAGGTTCTGGTAATATCCTGAAGAGTGTTTTCCATCTTGGATTCCTTCTCTCCATCATATTCAAGTACACCTATTAAACATAGATTAGGTCTTTTCGCATTTTCTTGGAGGCTTTGTTCATTTCTTTTTACTCTTTTTATCTCTGATATTGCCTTCTCGTTTTATTTCATTGAGTTGATCTTCGACCTCTGTTATCCTTTCTTCTGCTTGGTCGAGTCAGCTATTGAAACTTGTGTATGCATTGCAAAGTTCTCGTGTTATGTTTTTCAGCCCCATCAATTCACTTATATTCCTCTCTAAGCTGTTTATTCTCATTACCGTTTGGTCTAACCTTTTTTTGGTGTTCTTAGTTTCTTTGCATTGGGTTAGAACATGATCTTTTAGCTCAGAGAAGTTTGTTATTACCCACCTTCTCAAGCCTGTTTCTGTCAATTCATCAGACTCATTCTCCATCCAGCCTTGTTCTCTGCTGGTGAGGAGTTGTGATCCCTTGGAGGAGGAGAGGCGTTCTGGTTTTGAGTATTTTCATCCTTTTTACGCTGGTTTCTTCCCATCTTTGTGGATTTATCTACCTGTGTTCATTGTAGTTGGTGACTTTCAGATGTGGTCTCTGAGTGGACGTCCTTTTTGTTCCTGTTGAAGTTATTTCTTTCTGGTTCTTAGTTTTCCTTCTAACAGTCAGGACCCCCTACTGTAGGACTGCTGGAGGTCCACTCCAGACCCTGCTTGCCTGGGGTTCACCTACAGCAGCTACAGAACAGTAAGGGTTGCTGCCAGTTTCTTCTTCTGTTATCTTTGTCCCAGAAGGATACCTGCCAGATGTCAGCCTGAGCTCTGGTTTATGAGGTGTCTCTTTGATTATATGGGGTTGGGGAGTTGCTTTAGGAGACAGTCTGTCCCTTACAAGAGCTCAAGTGCTGAGCTGTGAGCTTTGTTGTTCTGTTCAGAGCTGCTGGGCAGATACATTTATGTCTGCTGCAGCAGAACTCATAACTGCCTTTTTTTCCTAGCTGCTCTGTCCCGGGAAGGTGGGGCTTTATTTATAAGTTCCTGTCATTCTGCTGCCTTTTTCAGAGATGCCCTGCCCAGCGAGGAGGTAGCCTAGTCACAGTCTGCCAGCAGAGGCATTTCAGAGCTAACTGCTGTGTGAACTTCCTTGCAGTTTTGTTTATAGTAGTATAGTTACAACTGCCTCGGTAAATCGGACTGCCTTAATAATGGCGAACTGCCTCGGTAATGGTGGACTGCCTCGGGAGTGGTGGACTGCCTAGGTAATGGCGGATAGAGTTGGACAGTCCTGGGTCTGGCTGTGCTTGCTGTGAAACTCTTAATCCAGAGCATTTCAGATTGCTGGTCCTTGTGGGGGTGGGACGAGTGGAGCCAGATCACCTGGTTCCCTGTTTCAGCCCCTTTTTTTTCAGTTGAACAGGCGACTCTGTCTCCCAGGCATTCTAGTTTCTAGTTAAATGGCGCCCAGATTTGTTTGAGTTTTTGTGCGGAGACCTGCTGCACAGGCTGAAACAGCTGCGCTGAAGACTCTTGGTGCTTTTCCTCCCAGGAATCTCTTGGTCTGTGGGCAGTAAAAATTCATTTGGAAATGTGGTGATCACTCACCCTCTGTGTTTTCGCTGGGAACTGCAATCCGGAGCTGTTCCTATTCGGCCATGTTTATTTCAGAATCAAACACTTCATCTTAATGTAGAATATCTTCTTGTTCTATCTTTTTCTCTTTTTTCCCATAAAATTTTAAATGCACACCAAAGTAGAAGGAAGGCAAAATGGTGAACCCGTATATGTACACACCAAATTTATATAGTTATAACACATGACAGTCTTATTTCAGCCATTACTTTTGCTCATTCATATACCCTTAGTACTGGGTTTAAGGAAATAGAGAACTCCCGTTTAACCTTTTGGTAATAATGATACTAACATTTATTGAGCATTTACTATGTACAAGGCATCATAATCATAAGAAGTTTGCATAAATTTTTCATTTAATTAAAAAATTATATGTGTTACATTTATAAACCCATTTTATATATAATGTAGGTGATATTTCAACCATTCTGTAGCCTATTCTGCTTTTTATTAACAGTCAGTTTATTGGTGAATAATACCATGTTTTTGCAACTTTACTTTCAGGACTCTGATAATGGATACTCAAATACCATGACTTCCAGCTGTCACAGTGAATCATTTGATCAATTAGACTTAAAATTAACAAAAATATCTCTCATAAAATTTTGCAATATGTTACCCATCGTTTATAACTTATTTTAAAATTCTTTTATTATGAAATTTTTTTGAGGTAAAATACATTTATCTCCCTTTTACTGATAATGTATCCATGGTTGTATAGCTTTTCAAGTGGTGGAAATGAGATTCTCTTAGTCTGTTTAACCCCAAGCCCTGTTCTTTAACCCATAGTGCTAGACATCTGTACTTGGAAGGCAGAATCCAAAAGGAAAAAAAGCCCTGAGAGATGTAGTGTAGGATAATGTAGGTAACACTAGATTGAGAAACAGGACACCAAGATTTTATTTTGAGCTCTGTTCTTGGTTAAGTCATTTAACCTCTTTGTACTTCAGTTTATAGATGGTAGTAGGTCAGAGGTTATACAAAGAACTTTTTTGCTTGTGAAATCATAATTTCAAGGCAGTATTCAAAACAATTTGATTTACATTCTTTTGTAAATCAAACAGCACTGTGTTCTTTATCTCTAAATTCTCTTGTCAATTTATGTTATTACTGAAAATTAAATGTTTGAATTGTAAATTCGTAAACATGGTATATAATGTTGTTATAGCTCTGTTACTGGTGGAAGGTGTCCAGGATCTTGGTGCTTTGAACAAAGAATTGGACAAAATGTACAAACCAAGGAAAGAATGAAGCAACAAAAGCAGAGATTTATTGAAAATGAAAGCATACTTCACAGGGTGGGAGTGGGCTCAAGCAAGCAGCTCAAGGGCCTGGTTACAGAATTTTCTGGGGTTTAAATACCCTCTAGAGGTTTCCCATTTGTTACTTGGTGTATACCCTATGTAAATGAAGTAGTGGCCTATGATCAGTCTGATTGGTTGCAGAAGAAAGCACCAATCAGAGACTGAAGTGAAGTTACATAGTTACACACTATGCAGATGTCTCATTAGTTGTGGAAAGTGACCAATGAGAGGCTGAAGTGAAGTTACAAAATTATACTTATATGCAAATAAAGACTTGACCGAAGACCAGCCTGATTGGTTGCGGGAGGGGACCAGTCAGAGATACTTTCAGTTTTTCATCTGCCACACAGTAAAGGCGGGGCAGGAGGGGGCGGTTGCAAAGAGAGTAGCCTCTGGTCCTCTTGTTACTTGGGTGTGCAAAGTTGGGGGTTTTGTTTTAATTTAGTTCTAGTAAGTCTGTCTGTATTGGCCTTAGGTTCCCTGCCTCCAGACCCTGTTCTCCTGCTTCAGCTCTAGTGTGTTTGCAGAAATTAAAATTGTTGGAGATATATTTTTGTATCTTTATGGACCTCAGTTTTACCTTCAGTATATATTGTTCATTCATTCATTTTCGCCATCATTTTGCTTCTCAACCTGGTAGAGAGTATGCTTGCGGGACCCTTACCCAGCTGAGCTGAACTGAATTGATTTTAGAGATGTATGATGAACCCATGGACCTGGAAAGGCTCTTGTCACACAGTCATGGATGTAGGTGATACCGCTCTGATGACTGGAGGATCACCAGGGTCCTTTGTCTCACACTGGTTTAAATATAACGACACGGACACATGTAGAGTGATTTTAAGGAGCAGAGAGAGTTTAATAATGGGCAAGAAAGAAGGAAGAGGCTCTCCTGTACAGAGATGGAGGGGGTCTCCAAGCTGAGAGGGGGAACTCTGAGTGTGTTGGAAAACCGCCAGTTGTTTTAGGAGGCTGGAGGAGGCAGAGTCTGATTTGCATAGGGTCCAGGGGATTTGTTTGACCAGATAACGTCATTTACGTAACCTGTGGAAAAAACTAGCCCTCCCACCCTAGCCTTTTAATATGCAAATGTAGGGGGCCAGGATGTTCTACACACCTGGGGATATATGGAGGTGGCGATGATGTTAAGCACTTGTGGTGACAAGGAGGAGGAGGCAGGAATTGCCATATTGAGTGGACCCAGTTTCTAATGGCTTGTATTTGCATATCAAAGCTTGCCAGCTCAGCTCTTAAGGCTGTTTTCCTGCTAGGCTAGAAACGTTTCTGGAGCTGCTTTAAAAGAAAAAAACCTTTCCAAGGACCCTTGTCCTCTCTGTCTGCCTAAAATAATTTTTTTTGAAAGTTTGTAAATGTTTATTAACTATCAGTGACTGATACAGGGGAATCGAATGAGGGGAATTTGCAGCAGGGAGTGCATGTTGAACAGGAAACAGAGTGAGGTGGAGCTTGACCAGGACTCATTAGCAATGCGGAAAAGCAGATGGGAGATGCTTATGGTACTCCATGTGCGTGTGTGTGTGTGTGTGTGTGTGTGTGTAAATGCAGAGGAAAAAAAACCCAGAACTGCCCTCAGTAGTCACACCTGGGGAGAGAGGAGGGTAGTGCTGTTCTCTGCAGAGAGTACCTGACAATACTTGTTTTCTGGGGTAGGTGTGTGGAGACACAAACAGAAATATGCATTAACTGTGTATTGCTTATCAACAAAAATGCAAATATCTAACAGGATGGCACACGGTAAGAAAATACAGGGAAAATGCTGATACCTAACTGTTGGCACAGTGTAAGAAAAATGACATTCAACTTTTCACTATTGTGAACTCTTGCTTTCACTTGCTATACACCTGATGATGAGGGATTCACAGCCATGCCCATGTTCATGAAAGGTCACCAGGTTCTGCTTCTCATCATGGGCATGCATCCTATCCCTAAGGGGAGTTATTCTTCATCTTCCTCAGGGTGACTAATCTCTTCATAAATCACTAGATACTTTTTCTCTCGCACTCTGTGGGTCCAGATATCTTGTTAATCTTCTCAGAGGTACTTTCTTTTCCCGGGGAGGCACAACTGTTTTCCATCGTTTTGTGAGCCAGATGCTTCTGGCACTCCCTTTGAATCATTTCCTTCCTCTGCTGGCTTCTTGGGCATCATCTTCGGAAAGTTTCCTTGTAGCATGCCGAAAGCCATCTGAGGATGTTCATCCTGATTCCCGCAGTTATGGTCTCTATCAGAATCATTCCCCTGGAAGTTTGTGGCCCATTTATTATACATGAAAGTTGGGAGGGTGGCCTTGAGACCTAGTTTAGTCATGGTCTCATAGTTTCTCTTCATATACACATAGGTGATTTTCTCTGAGTTTTTCAGCTTTTCCCAGTTCTTCTTAGAGAAGTATCTGACAGTATCATTGAAGGCCTTGTGTCTCTTCTTTGATATCTGAGCATCATCCCTGGGACTCTCTGCAAAGGTGCTGTCACCATTCATGGCACTGGGAGCAGTCAGACCTCGGAGATGAAGCAGCGGTGGTAAGGTCAGCAGCAGCGGCAGCGAGGGCAGTGGCCAAATAATTTCTTAATAACTCCTCTAACATTCCCCCCTGAGGAGATGTCACCCTAACTGCTGTTAGAGGGTTTTGGGCTGTGACTCTTTCTGGCTACTTCCTGCTGAAAAGGGGTGTTGAATGGGGAACAGCAGCTAGGGCTCCTCCTGGGGTCTATCCAAGTGTCCTTGGAAGAATGACGTGTCTATGTGTGATTCCATTGGCAGCACCACTTGGAATTTGATTGCTTCTAGGCAAGAAGAAACAATTTGAGTTATAGTATTGAGTATACAAGGTCCAAATGTTAATACAAGACAAATAAGCAAAAGGGGACTTAATAAAGGGGCTAACCAATTCCATAAAGAAGACTAGAATTCATTAAAGAGGGATTGTAGTCACTTGGGACTGAAGCCTGCATTTTCCCTTAGCCTGTCAGTAATTTTGATTTGATCTTTAAGTACCTGGAGATTTTCCTCTACTAGAGGTGTTAATCCAGAAGCAGCATGTTTCATTTAAAAGTGCACAGGTACTTCCTGCTTAAGCTGTAAGGACATCTAAGACCTATTTTGTGCTACTACTGAGGTTAAAGAGTCTATAGATTGTTGTGCCTCTGTGGCCCCTACAGTTGCCTTCCATCCTCATTGCATCATAATAGAGATATTGATCTTTTATGATCAATATTGATCATAGAGATAAAGATCAAAGTATTGATCTTTGAAGGAGAGGGATACCCATAAACTAAAATGTACCTCTGGGTATAGAATTATCCAGCCATGGTTTTTCTAAGATGGGATTGTCATGTACATGCTCTCCCCACTCTGCCTTTTCAGTTAAATCTCTGTATGAGGGCATAGAAATGATAGATTTTTTTTGTCCAGTGTATTTGAGATAGTGCAGTTTCTAGAAAAGAGCCTGTAGTTAGGGACAGTGCAGTTTCTAGAAAAGAGCCTGTAGTCCCCAGATGCTGCTGCCATCTCAGTAGAATTTAAAAATAGTAAGTCAGGAACTACTACAGCTATAGTACAAGTTCCCTTCCAATGCCTTGGGAGGATTAAGTGTATCCAGGAGCCACAAAGAAAATATAGCCCTGTTACTTGAAGGGATGGTTCTAAGTTATGGCTTGTGAGAGACACTGGCAGATTTTTCTCATATCTTAGAAGTTTCCTTTCTTTATGTATAATAGAGCCATCCTTGGGATAAAGATAACCATATTTAGGATAGTCATTTACGATGCCATTTGGAATTTGACATGCCAAGTGAGAAGGATCCACCTGGCAAATGGAGTTTTGAAAAATTAGAGACGTAATATACCCTGGCCAGTTTCTCAGATGATTCGTATGACAAGGGCTGTCAGTCCAGATGTCTCCAGTTTGCCCACAGATCTGTAAGCTGCTACTATTAGCAAACATCATACAAGGGTCTGGAATTCCATGTCGGGGCATGTTTGGCAAGAGTCATATGTTATTCTTTACAATATAGGCAAGGTGGTTACTAAGATCATGCCACTCCCATCAAGGCTTCCAACCAGAAGGAGAGGTTAGATTCTCAAAGTCCATTAGGGCTTCTGATCCTTGTAGATCACCCTTGTTGGGCTCTCCTCCCCAAATCTTTGAACTATCAACAATTACAAGTGTGATGTTATAACATCTGAGATCTCCCAAGTGTGGTCCTTCCCCACTACTTTTAAAGCAGAGGGAAGCATTTGCTATTACTTAGTCAACTTTTCCCAGCCTGAGGTTGTGAAGCTTATCTCTGGAGCGGAATGTTCTCCTGAGAAGAGTTAGTCACCCAATTGAAAGTGCTCCCATGCTTATCAGGCAAGTCTTTAAGGGTTAAAAGTAAAGCCAACAAAGGGAATCGTAAGACAGTGAGTACTGGGTCATTGTAAGGTTCTTTAGTGTCACTGAACTGAGATGAACCACTTAGGAGAGACGCAATAATTAGTCTTGTCCTACAAATGGGCCATGGCAGATATTATAGGAGCTAAATGGTATATTACTAAAATTGATAAAAAATCCTAACATATTTAGTGATAGTAAAACACTTAAGTTTACTCCCTGTTAGTAACTGTTATTCCTGCTGTGAGGTTAATAATTAAGCAAAATGCTACAGTAATTGAGATTCTTTCTCTGACATTTCACCCTGAGGGTGCTACAATATATAGTTCTACTTTGAGTGAGTATAGCAATTCCTGCGAGGGTGGCGTAGTAAATAATTTCCACCAAAAATAAGTTCTGATATTTGGCTCAAAAGGAGAGATAGAAACGATGAAAACTATTTGTTGAAGTAGGGGTGAGACTGAATAAGATGAGTAGTTCTCATTCAGTTACTCATCTTTTGTGATTTTCAGGTTAAGATTCTTCTGTTTCTTCACATTGATATTCAGGACCACACTGATATTCAGGACGTTCCTCTGGGCTGTAGGGGGTTGCTCTCTCTGTTACTCCAGGATTTGACTTGAGTGTGATGTATCCAGGAGTCAGTTCCTGTAACTTTTATTGCTAGGGGGTGGATTGGAAGAAGAAAAGCTTAAGGCCCTTCCTAGGTTGGGCTTAGGGAAGGAGAGAGAGAAGGGAGAGCCTTTACCAGTAGCAAATATCCTGGGTTAATTAGAGGTAGTCCAATTCTCTGGGGTTGGGCTTTCACTAATTGTTCTAATTCCTGTTGGAAGTGAGCCAGAGAGCTTAGATGCCTAACTAGCTCAGAGGTTTACCGATCTAATAGAAAAATCACTAGTAAGGAAAGGCTGTCCTTACAGTATCTCAGATGGGCTAAGACCTAATTTTGAAGGGGAATTTCTTATCCGTAGTAAGGCCATGGGAAGAAGAGTGCCCCAAGGAAGGTGAGTTTCTTGGGACAATTTTCTGAGATGTCTCTTGATAATATCATTAGTTTTCTCTATCTGTACTGAGGATTGGGGTCTCTAAGCACAATGGAGATGATATTCTATGCCTAGTGCTTTCGGGGCCCATTGTCACTTTGAAGGTACGTAGGTAGACCAAAGTCGGGAGTTATTTCATTAACTAACACTTCTATTACCTCAGAGGCTTTTTCTGTACAACATGGAAATGCTTCTACCCAGTTAGTGAGGGTATCAACCCATACTAGCAGTACTGAATGTCCTTTGTCTTTGGCATGTGGGTGAAGTTTATCTGCCACTCCTCCCTTGGATAACTTCCTGTTCTTTGGGTTTGAGGAGGAAGGAGTTGCCTGTTCAAGGAATTATTTTTAAGATGGACTTCACAAGCATTAACAACTTGCTTAATTGTTTTTAGTAAGTTCTCTCCTGAAAACAGTCTCTGGGCACATTGATAAGTTTTATCCTTTCCCAAGTAAAAGCTTGGTGAAGGACTTTAAGGACTTTCCATTGGCTGGAGGCTGGCAAATGGAGTTTGCCATTCTCCAACTGTAGCCATCCTGAAGGCTGAAATGTGTACCCTCAAGAAGTGGCCCATCCTATTTCTGTAGGGGAGTAGTGAGGTTTAATTTCTCTTATGGAGCCTTCCCCATTTAGAGGGGTTTGAAGTGTGTTGTCTTGAGGCTTCCTTGCCACTGACTTAGCTACCTGATAAGCTAATCTATTTTCTTTGGCTATCTCATCTGTTTTCTTTTCATGTCCCCTATAATGCATCACTGCTGTTTCTCGTGGAAGGAAAACTGAGGATAATAACCTGTTAATTTCCTGGTAATACTTTATAGATCCTTTGGTGGTAAGAAAATGCCTTTCCTTCCAGATGGCAACATGAGCCTGGAGAACCAGGAAAGCATATTTGGAGTCAGTGTAAATATTATCTGCCTTTCCTTTGTTTAATTCACTTGCTTTTGTAAGAGCTATTAGCTTAGCTAATTGAGCACTTGTGCCTGGAGGGAGTGACGCACTTTCAGTGTTGTCATGTAGAGTGACTACTGCATATCCTGCCTTATGGATCCTTTGTTCTACAAAAGAGCTCCCATCTGTGAAGAGGGTCCAGTCTGGGTTCTCTAGGGGAGTTTCCTTGAGATCTTCCCTGGCAGCATAGGTCTGTACTATAATTTGCTCTCAATGATGCTCAGATTCCTCAGTTTCCTTGGGGAGGAAGGTGGCTGGATTTAGACAGAACAAGTCTTTAATTGGATGTTGGAACCCTTTAACAGCTGGGCCTGATATTTAAGGAGTCAGCTATCTTCCCCTAGACTACTGCACAAAGGCTACCCCTAGAGTGCAGTAGTCCTGCTGTGTTGGGGCAAGCATAAGTAGTTAAATCATTTCCCAGAGTTAATTTGGAGGCTTCTGGGGCCAGCAGAGCCACTGAGGCAGTGGCTTGGAGGCATGCTGGCCATCCTTTAGCCACCAACTCAAGTTCCTTAGGTAACCCACTGGCTGTTGAGCTGGTCCTTGGGCCTTTGTTAATACTCTCAGGGCATTACCTTCCTTTATGAAACATACAGATTGAAGTCCTTCCCTATAGGAAGGCTGAGAGCTCATGCCTTAAGCAAGTCTAGCTTTAGCTCTCAAAGGACTTTTGAGCTTCAGGTTCCTAGGTTAAAAGATGAGTTTTAGCTCCCTGAGTTTCTTTTATGAGGTTATAAAATGGACAGCCTATTTCACCATACCCAGGTATCCATAGTCTACAAAATCCTGTAATGCCCTTAAATCTTCTTAGTTGCTTGAGGATTTGGGGGAGGGGAAAGGAAGAAATAGGCTTAATCCTCTTCTTCCCTAATGCTCTGGTCCCCTCAGACAGCATTAAGCCTTGGTACTTTACTCAGGTTTTGTAGAGCTCGGCCTTGGGCTTTGAAACCTTATATCCTCTTTTAGCTAAGAAGGTGAGAGGAGCTTCATTGCCTTCCTGAAAAGCATCCTCATTTGGGGCACAGAGCAGAATATCATCAACATACTGCAAGACCCTAACTTAAGGATGAAAGAACTCAGAGAGGTCTTGTGGCAGTGCCTGTCCAAACAGATGAGGACTATCTCAGAATCCCTGAGGCAACACCATCCTTGTTAACTGGGCAGTCTGGCCAGAGGGATATTTGAAGGCAAACAGGTATTGAGAGTCAGGATGTAACTGTATGCAGAAAAAGGCATCCTTTAAATCTAGGACTGTAAACCATTTAGTTCCCTCAGGTATTTGAGTTAACAGGGTATAGGGATTAGGGAACACTGGATGGATTGAAACTACAGCTTCATTAATGAAGTGAAGGTCCTGAACTAGGCTCCATTCCTCATTGGGTTTCTGCACTCCTAATACTGGAGTGTTGCAGGGACTATTGGAGGGTTTGAGGAGGCCCTGCATCTTTAGGTTTTTAATAATGGCTTCTAGCCCTTTCCTAGCCTCTGGTCTTAGGTGATACTGTCTCTGTCTCTGGTTAGGAAAAGAAGTGGGATCCTTAAGATAGATCTGGACTGGCCTAGCAGTTATAGCTCAACCTATTCTTCCTTAAGTTGCCCACATTTCTGGATTAATGGTAGCTTCCATCAGGGGAAGACAAAGAGTTTGTATTTTTTTTCAACTGGTAATCAATTTATTAAAATAGTTGACTTAAGCATCTCAGTGGTGGCTTCCACCTCAACTCCTGGCTTAATACTGATGGAAGTAATCTGCTTAACAATCTCAGAAGGACTGTACAAGTCAGTGAGTTGCTTGTGATTTCTCATCTGGAAATGATCCCATGTTTTAGAACCTTCAGCACAAGGAATTTTTCTTGTCGTGATTCTCAAAGTCTTGGTAGGCATTAGAACTGGTCCTTTCACTGAGATTTTTTTCCTTTGCTCCTCTAATCAAGTCAGCATACACCTTCTCCAGGGATTTTACGTTGCAGCTCATTAGAGTGATTCAGATTTGTTAAACTGCCACCTCTGGCTCCATGGGCATTTTTCCGGTATCCTTAAAAGCCATGGCTGCTGCATGGCTTCCTGACTGACTTATTTCTCGGCCAGAGTGAACAGCGGTGAGTCAGGAGCAGATCTATGACCTGCAACAACTATGACCACGTCTTCCTCAAAAAGCTGCAGGCCCCCATGCATCTAGAATATCACTACCTAATAAAGGAGTGGGACTTTCAGGCATGATTAAAAAGGCTTGTTTAAATAAGTCCCCCCATCTGCAACTAAGGGACTGAGAAAAACAGCGGGTTGGAGTTTTTCCTGTTAACCCTTTATGGTCATGTTCTGGGAAGAAAGGAGGCCTGGATTAGAGAGGAGGAAAGAGAGACTGGCTCCAGTATCCAGAAGGAGATCTACCTTCCTTCCTTCCTTCAATTTTCAGAATCACCCAGGGCTCCTGTGCTGTAATGGCAGTCTGAGTCGCTGGAGCTGGGGGTTTGAGCCCTGGGACCCATCAGTCCTATTGGACCATCTGTGAGACTGGTTCTGAACCCAGTGACCTCTGCCTTTGGGGGCAGATCCATCTCCAGTGGTTTCTGCCACAGGCCGGACAGGGTTGGGGTGGCTTCGTCTTGCTGCCTGGGCATTTATTCTTAAAATGTCCTAACTTGCCACATTGATAACAGCTAATGGATGCACCTTAGGGATCCTGTACTTTATAGGCTTGCAGCACTGCTACTAGAGCCTCTGTTCGTCTCTTGTATTTCCTCTTCTTTTCTCGGGCCTCCTCCTGATTCTTATTATAAGAGACTGAAGTGGCTGTTCTCAGGAGGCTCTCTAGGGTGCTATCTGGTTCTGTAGCTTGTTTCTCTAGTTTCCTTCCAATATTAGGAGCTGCCTGTGTATAAACTTGTCCTTCAAGATGAGCCATTCCTCAACTGAATCAGGGGATAAAGGGGTGTGTTTTATTAGTGTCTCTCTCAGCCTTTCCATAAAGGCTGTGGGGTTCTCATCTGGTTTTTGGTCTTTCATGGACAGTTTAGAGTAACTGAGAGGTTTACCCCTAATCTTCCTTAAGTCCTCTAGTATACACCTTAAAAAGTGCTTCCTTTTCCACTCATCTCCTGAGTTATACAGGGGTTCCAATCAGGGTTGTCTGCTGGAACTGCTTTCCTTCCTAGTGGGAATGGAGTTTTCACTTCTTCCTTACCTTCCTTATCTCCTCTTTTTCTCCTTGGTCTGCTATAGGAGACATGTTTTTTTATCGCCATATATTTTTCTGCTGCCTGCAGAACTGCCTGCTTTTCAGCCACAGTGAGGGTCTGACATAGCAGCAACATAACATCTCCATGTGAGATCAAAGACCTGAGTTAAGTTTTAGAAAATTTCTATATACCTACTCGGTCATCAGAAAACTGGCCCAAGTCTCCCTTTATTTGCTTAAGGTCCTGTAATTAGAAGGGAAGTTGAATCTTCATGGCACCATTCCCATCAGGCATTTCCTGCAGAGGGAAGAGTGAAGCAGGGAGAGTAGGATATACTGGAGATGGTGGAGCTGGAGGAGCTGATAGTATGATTGGAGGGGGACTGGAAGGATTGGGACATTCAGCAGCTGTCTCAGATTGCTCCTCTGGAACCTGCTTTAGCTCTGGGGAACTATTCCCTGTGGGCTTGTCTGCTGTGGCTGCTAAAAGAACTGGGTCAGTTGTACAGAAGTTGTAAAGGTCTGAGTTGTCTTGCAGGGCAAAAAAGGTCTGTAATAGGGGACCTCAGTCCATTTGCTCTTCTGTTTGCAGAAAAGATCGCTAACTGTTGGATAATACTAAAATCAAGGCTCCCCTGGCAGATCAGGTTTATCTGTCCCCAAGATGCTAAGAAGGCCCTTGTGCAATAGAATATGAGTCAGTTTTTCTTCAAAGTCTCAGGTTTGAAGGAGTCCCAGTGCTTTAAAATATACTCCAGAGGAGTGCATGCAGAAGATGATCTAGAAAGAGAAGTGAGAATAAAAGTGTCCTTTTAGTCTTCTTCCTTTTGGTGTATGACCCAGAGTGGAGAAGAAAACAGTAGGGGACATTTCTCTATTTTCCCTCCCTGGTTCCTGGGTCCCAGCACCCAGTTAAATGTGCCGCCCATGGCTGTAGGTGTGAACCCACCAAGCCATAGCACCAGAGAAAGTAGACTTTTGAGGTCTAGTCATGCTTATTTAAGTAGTCCCAGTCCTCTGCTTATTATGTCCCTTTGACCTCCTAGACTTGTGAAAAACTATGTAATTGGGCAAGGCCCCTTTAATGGAGGGGGTGTGCTATATTGTACTCTGTATCTTGCTATTATGGCCCATGCTAAAGCATTTACCCTTAGAAAAATGGTTCCAGTTAACTTCCAGACTTAAGATCTGCTTACTAATTAAGTACTGTCTCAGCTAGAGACAGAATAGGTGCCTTAAAGGAATGTAGGAGCCAAATGTCTGTTTTCCTGCTGATGGGACAATATTGAGACTAAAATTTGGCTGTGGAAGACATTTAACTCCTGAAAATTCTGAAAGCAGAATTTTCCTGTTCATGGAAGAGGCTTAGAGCCTGATTTCTAGCTGTGCAAAAGGAAGCTATGGTGTTACCATTTAAAAAAAAAAAATGCCTCATGTAGACAATTTCCATTTCCACTAGGTGGCACTGTTATCTTAGAAATACCGTGTGCTTCCCAGAGAAGCGGAGAGAGATCTGGAGATGCTATGTGTTCTCCAGACCAAAGGGTTGAGAGAGAGAGACCCTCATTGTTGGGGGAGTGGGGAAGACCCTCTGTTCCTAGAAGATTGCAATGGCATTCCTGAGCTAAACTCCTGCTTACTAGATTCCAGCACAGTTGACACACAGAGTAAGAGACTGCGAATAGAAAAGGAAGGAAAGTTTTGTGACAGGATAGCTGAGGATTCTCTGCCAGCACCCGAAATGGGCTGTAGGAGGTTGGGTCCAGTCCATAGGCCTTTGAATCATGCCAGGGTGTGCCCTGCCCAGATATTCTCAGTTGCCTCAGAACTTTTCCCAGCCTTGCATGATGGCAAGGTCTCTCCATGAAGGGAAACTCATTCAAAACATGGCCAACATTCCCAATGACCTGTGGGTATAGTGAGGGCGGGGCGGGGGAGGGGTTGGGGGGCAGTTCTCCATGTTCTCACTAGCAAGCCTCACATCTGAGTCTTTAGAAAGGCAACCAACGATAAGTGTAGCTAACCAGCTGACAGATGCCTGTTGATTGATTTGATTTGATTTTAAAATAGATGCCAAGAGCATCTCGGAATGATAAATTTTGAGTTCACTCCCATTGTTACTGCTCCGATGAATGTTTTACCTTGGATTCACAGCCAGTGCACCAAAATGATATGGCTCTGATGACTGGAGGAACACCAGGTCCTTTGTCTGCACCGTTTTAAATAAAACGACACATATGTGGAGTTGTTGTAAGGAGTGGAGAGAGTTTTTAGGCAAGAAAGAAGGAAGAGGCTCCCCCATAGAGAGATAGAGGGAGAGGGGGTCTCCAGGCTGAGAGAGGGGACCCCGAGTGTGTCAGAAAAGAGCCAGGTTGGGGGAGGTGGTGTCTGATTTGCCTAGGGCCCTGGGGATTGGTTTGACCAGGTTTGTCATTCATGTAGCCCACAAAAATCTGACCCTCCCACCCTAGCTTTTTAATATACAAATACAAGGCGCCAAGATGTTGTACACACGTGGGGATATGTGGGGGTGGCCAGGATGCTAGGTACTTGTAGTTACAAGAAGGTGGAAATTGCCATATCAGTTTCTAGTGGCCGACATTTGCATATCAGAGCTTGCCGGCATGGCCTTTCAAGCTGTTTTTCTGCTACGCAACAAACGTTTCTGGAGCTGCTTTAAAAGAAAAAAACTTTGCCAAGGACCCCTTGTCCTATCTGCCCAAAATAATTTCTTAATAACTCCTATAACAGGGAGATTAATGACTCCATAGCTCTCCAAATAGTGCACGTAGACTGTGGACCAGATTATCATTTATTATCTGTCCCTATCATAAAGTAATAGTTTTATTTCTAAGAAACTTTGTGTTTTCAAAACTTACATCCCATGATAGTTTGACTTATAAAAAATTTTTTAGGAGAGAAGTAACACAGCTTTCTACAGGTGAACTGCCTGATGGGACTTAATCTTAAATTGAAACTAGTGTGAGATGTCCAGAAAATGGTAGAGTTGAGTGAAATTTTAAAAGGCAGGCAAGAAAAGAATTCTAATTTTTTGGGTAAATGTAAAAAGGGCCTTTTTAAATTTTTCTGACCAGCTTCCTGCCCACCTCGAAAATATTTTGCTTTGAATTGTTAACCTCTTTGAGACATACATCAAATTGTCCTTTAAATTGTCAGGAATCTGGCTAGAGATCAGAATGCCTGGTTTGTTATGTTTTGTTTTTTTAAACCACCTTTTCAGCTAGGCGAGGTGGCTCACACCTGTTAATCCCAGCACTATGGGAAGCCAAGGCCAGCAGATTGTTTGAACCCAAGTTCAAGACCAGCCTTGATATTATGCCGAAAGCATGTCTCTACAATAAATACAAATATTAGCAGGGTGTAGTGGCACAAGCCTGTAGTTCCAGCTACTTGGAGGGCTGAGATGGGCTTATCTCTTGAGCTTGGGAGGTTCAGGCTACCTTGTACCATTGCACTCCAGCCTGGGTGACAGAGTGAGAGTTTGTCTCAAAAAAACTCAAACAAAAAACCAATTTTTCATCTTGCTTATAAAAAAAATTTTCTTAGTTTTTTGTGAATGTTTGCTAAGCAACAATGTACAAAAAGGACTTGAGGACTAATTTATAACAGGTATATTCCTACAATTATTTTAAGCAAGTAATTTTTTTTCTGTCTGAAGATTTGAAATAGCTTAAGATACAAATGCGAAAATATAAAATAGTGCAGCAAACAAGGTTATTTGTAATTGTGATTAGATAATAAAATGAGACCTAAAATTTACATATAATTGCATACTATTGCTGGCTGTCATGTACAGTTGCCGAAAGGTCATTATTTGCCTATAGGGAAACAAACAGAAGTTTCTCATTATCAAGATATAAAGAATAAAAGCATAGGAAAGCATGCTTTTCATGATACTGGTACCTGAGGTATAGTCCTAATGTTCTTGACAATTATTTTTGTGTGATCATTTCTTGTAATTAGACTTTATGCAGATACCAAAATGCCAAAATAGGATTTTAATATTTTAGGTGTGTCTCTTGTATATGTTTAGCTGGATTAAAAATATTTGGGCAATTACTTGTCTTTTGAATGGCCTTTCTTTCACTTACTGTGATGATTATTATATTTTCATGCATTTAAAAAGTTAGCTTTATTGTGATGTAATTAAGATACGGTGTAGTTCACCCATTTAAAGTATACAATTTTATGTATTTCAATATATTCTCAGAATTATGCAGCCATCACCACAGTCTGGTTTTAGAACATGTTCATCCTGCCCCTAAAAGAAACCCATTAGCTGTCACTCCCCATCCCTACTCTCAGACCTAAGCAACCACTAATCTTTCTGTCTCTATAGATTTCTTTATTCTGGTCATTTCACATAAATGGAATCATCTATTATATGGTCCTTGGTGACTACTTTCACATAGTATATTTTCTGTCCTCATTCATACTGTAGCATGTATCAGTACTTCATTTTATTGCAAAATAGTATACCATTTTATGGGTAATCTCACATTTTATTTATCTGTTCATTGGTTGATGGACATTCAGATTATTTCTGCCTTTTTGTCTTTAAGAATAGTGCCTCTATGAATATTCTTGCATACATTTCTCTTGGTTATATACCTAGGAGTAGAATTGATGGGTCATATGGTAACTCTATGTTTAACTTTTTGAGGAACTACTAAATTGTTTCCTAAGGGGCTGCACCATTTTACATTCCTACCAGCAGCATATGAGGGTTCCAATTTCTCCACATCCTTGCCAACATTTACGTCATTTTGATTCTAGCCATCCTAGTGGTTGTGAGGTGGTATCTCATTGTGTGTTTTTTAGTAAGGCACTTCACTATCATTGTGGCTTTGATTTGCATTTCTCTGAACACAAATGATGTTGAGCCTCTTTTCATTTGCTTTTTAAATAAGGCCATTTTTATACTTTCTATGGATAAAAAAAGTCTTCATATTTTATGCCCATTTTTAAATTGGTCATTTGTGTTTCTATGATAGAGTTTAAGAGTTTTTTATGTAATACTGTATAAAAGTCCCAAGTAGATATAGGATTTGATGAAATTTTCTCCCAGTTACATGAGTTCTCTTTTAACTTTTTGATGGTATTATTTGCAACCAAAAATTTTTTAAATTCTGATGAAGTCCAACTTATTTTCTTTGATCTCTTGGGATTTTGGTGTTGTATCTAGAAAACTATTGCCTAACTCAAGGTCATGAATATTTCTTCTAAGAATTTTATTTAGTTTCTTCTAAGAATTTAATAGTTTTAGCTGTTACATTTAGGCCTATGATTCATTTAATATTCACAGATGTTATGAAATAGCAGTCTAACTGTATTCTTTTGCTTGTGACAATCCAGTCACATCATCTCTAAGTATTCTTCTGGTTTTTAATGTAGAGATTATAATATATACCCATAACTTGACTGTCTATAATGGTAATCAGAATCTTTATTCTCTTCTGATAAATACAAGGACTGTAGAATGTTGGAATGCCAGCCACCCCTGTTGTAGGTTATATGCTATAGTTGCTAAATATATATATTTTTGTTTTTACCCACAAGTTAGATACTGTTTTTATTGTTGTATGCAGTGTTACTTTTTTTTTTTTTTTAGATTTAATCAAAAGCTTGCCATTTCTCTTCCCTGTTCTTTTTTTCAACTCAATTCATTATTCTTTATTCTGAAATAAACTCAAGAAACTTTAGCAGTTCTTTCAGTGAGTCTGCAAATTCTGTTTTTGCTTAGCTGAAAATATATTTTTCTGTCTTGAAAGACAGTTTCCCTTCAAAAACAATTTTTGGATGCCAGTTATTTACTCAACGCTTTGAAGATATTAATCCACTGTGTTCTGGATTCCATTATTGCTGTTGAGAAGTTGGCTGTCATTGATAGTTGTTTTATGAATAGTATGCCCTTTCTCTATGTCTCATCACTTCTCATTGTTTGATGTTTTATAGTTTTTTTCATAAGCTTTAGTCCTGTTCCGCAGCTGTGTAACAGTGAAATTATAAGCCTTTAGGAGAAGGCCTGATTCATATTTTTATTGAGATTAATATATTTGTGTTATCTTTTCTACCTAGCAGAATGCCTTGTACTTAATACATTCCCAGGAGACTCTTTAGTTGAATTACTTTATATAGCCCCTTTTCTAGCAGTGTGTGATTTAGAATATTTAAAAATATTTACGTAAAAAATATAGAGAATACTTAGAAATGTTCATTTGCTTTTGGTTTTTTTTGTTTTGTTTTGTTTTGTTTTTTAAAAAAGAATGGGTTATATGTGGCATAAAGTGTTTTTTTTTGTTGTTGTTGTTTTTTTTCCAGGTAACATGATATGATCATGGCATCAGCAGGAAGGGAAAAAACTCGTTGTTAGGGTACATATTTATTTAAAACACTTTTATTTAAAAACATATTTTGTATGTTAAAGTATAAAATGTTATACTTTAAATCAGAATGTTTTGATACAGGATTATATAGTTTACTGATTATTTTTTAAACTGTAAAGACTCATGTTTTATTGTTATACTGTAGATCTGGAGGGTGGGATGGAGTGGTCTCTTTTTGCATCTAGTTCCTTATTACTATCAGAAGGATAGAGCAGAGAGAGAGAGAGAGAGAAAGAGAGAGAGAGACCATCCCTGTATATAAGAGAAGATAGAATCAATGGTTTCATCTGTTACCAGATAAGAATAACATGACAGTAAAACAGAAGATTGGGGTTTTGTTTGGAATTGAGAAATATGTTGTCTTAAATATAACTCACTTGCATTATCAGGTTATAGTGATGTTCTTTTCTCGTATTCTGGCCTTAAAAACTTAAATCTGCCTGAAACCATTAGCTCTTCTATGCCCACTGTCAATGGTATAGACCATATTCTTGAGTCTTCAAAAGGTCTACCCACTGTTGGTTTCAGATATCACTGTTGTAACTTAGATGTAAGCTAGATGCTGTAGTAATAACTCGAATTTGGGATTTGTAGCTACAATTAGTTAACCTAATCAAGGACATTAGAAACTGCATTATATCTACCTCTAATTAATTGTGTTTCCTTAGGGCAAAATAACATTTTTAAATGTTAAAATTGTTAAAGTCGATATCTTCTGGACTCATTGCTATCTAAGATGTAATGACCCTTCCCCCTCCAGAAATTCATACTGGGGGAAAATATTTAATTCTTTGTTCATATATTCTTAAATATTTAATTTTTAAATTTTAATTCTTATATTTAATTCTCCTATAAATACTAAATATTTCTTTCAAATATTTAATTCTTTTTTCATTTATTCACGTGTTGTGTGTGCATATGTGTGTGAATAGACTAAGCTTTGATACTTAGTTAAAAAAAGGATCTGAATGTCACAGTTAATCAGATTTTACACTAGAACTCAGATACTAGTTATGACAGAACTTAGGATATTTAAGCTTAAAGGCTTCAGAACTGGAATCAGACCCAAATGGAATGATGTTATTTAAATGAAACAGCAGAATAACTTATTTAGAAGTGATATTTTCTAGGCCCTTCTCTATTCTTACTGAATCATAATCTCTTGGAGTAAGGCACCAGCTCCCAGGTAACTTTTTTAATGCTAAGATTGGAGAATTTGTAATAAGGGAATTTTAGAAATAAATTCTATGTTCAGTATAATAGTCTATGGACAGCATATATCAACTGCTTTCAGGTTGAGGGAATAAACACTAGTCTGATGTGAAATTGATTTTTCACTCATTGTTGATTTTTCTGTGCATTTGGAAGGTACTGAGTTTGTAAAGGCAGAGAGGAAAGTAGCACATTATCAGATTCAAGAAGCAGCCAAATTGGGTCTTAGAGGATATGGCTGTGATATGGGAAGTGAGACAATTACCTATTTATTATTCATACTTTAGAAGTGTTTTAAACTCTTTAAGATCATAGAACAACAAAATATCTTTGCAGAATTTTGACCACATGGTAAAGTTATATTCATTGGAAAGCAATTAAAATAAGACATTGTATAAAGTAAAATGTGGAAGTATTTTTCTCCTTTTGTCCTTTTTCAACTATGTAGAGGTTACCTTTGTTTATTAAGTTTTGTGTGTATTCTTCCAGATCTTTTCTCTGCTAATGAATGTATATGTATTTATATACAGATATGCACATGTTTATGTCTGTTCACTTATGTGTATTCATATTTTAAACATTGATATGTACAAATTGCCTCTCTTCTTCCAAAGACTATAACAGTTTATGTTCCCATCATTGTATATTTGCAGCCTTTAATAGTTTTCTGACTATGATAGAGAATGTACTTTTACAATTTGTGAGTTTGAGGATTGTTTTGCATATATTCTCTAGTTGTGCTTCTTGCTTGATTTGCTTATTGATTTTTTTTTTTTGGCCTATTTTAAAATGAGTTGCTAGGATTTTTTTGTTGATTAATTGGAGCTCTTTATATGTGTGGATATTTAGCCTTTGTCTGTTGTATTGAAAATAATATTTACTTGTAGCTTTTTAATGACACAATAATAACTAACATTTTGCTTTCTGCCAGGAATTCTTCTGCGTTTTTTATGTGTATTGGTTTATTTAATTTTCACTGTTGTCATCTCCACTCTATGGAGGAGACGACTGTTAAATTTGAATCTAAAAAGGCTCTATATTTTACTTTTACTTTTTTTTTTTTTTTTTTGAGACAGAGTCTAGCTTTGTTGCCCAGGCTGGAGTGCAGTGGCATGATCTCTGCTTACTGCAACCTCTGCCTCCCAGGTTCAAGCAATTCTCCTGCCTCAGCCTCCTGAGTAGCTGGGATTATAGGTACCCACCACCACACCTGGCTAATTTTTGTATTTTTAGTAGAGGCAAGGTTCCACTGTTGTTGGTCAGGGTGGTCTTGAACTCCGGACCTCAAGTAATCCCGCTGCCTTGGCCTCCCAAAGTGCTGGAATTATAGGCGTGAGCCATTGCCCCCGGCCCTATATTTTACTCCATATAATAGTTTTGAAATCAAAACTATTACACTTAATCCTATCTATATTTTTATCTGCAACTTGATACAAGACTAATTTTTAATTTTTTTAAATTTAGGGATATCTTTTAGAGGCTATGATGATTTTAGTATAAATATTCCTTTAGGAACATTAATACAAATATATGTCAAAATATATAATGCTGTAATATGTGAATACAAATGTTCCATAAACTCTTTTGGGGACATCTGTCTTATTTCTATTTAGAACCAACCCTCAGTAGCATATTCCCCTTTATTTTCCTTTTTCCTGATTACCGGAGTAGTCTGTTAATCGCTGTGTTTGCCAATTGTTTTGCTTTAATCCACTGGCAACTCTGCTGTCAGAATAATCATCTTAAGTACAATTTTGATCATGCCATTCACTCCTTTGTTTGGAAACTCGGCGATACCATGTTTCATGCTGAGTGAAGGCCGGGCTCTTTACTTAGCAGAGTGTTTGAAGATGCGTATAATTCTGCTTCACCAATGTGTATAATTCTGTTTCACCTTTACCTATCAAGAGTTACCTTGACAACTTTTCTTGACACTTTAACTCCATACTGTAGATACATGGATTTATTTTTCTTCTTATACAGCCACCTTCTCTTGGCTTCACAATTGGATCATTCAGTGTTTTTAATCAGCAGAAGTTGTTTACTGGCTGATTGAGCACATAGAAAATTTAGGGATATTTGGTACTTCACAGAATTTTTAGGAAGGCTGGAGAACCAGGATTAAGGTTAAGCTTCCAAGTAATCTGCCTCAAATAATATGTGAGAACTCAGTCTTGTGCCACCAAGCTGCCTAGCTGCTGCCAGTTCTGGGATAGGAATTTTGATTCTGCAGCCACTGTGGGGCCACCTCCGTCACTGCCATTGTGGAAAGGTGATGCCTCTGCTGTTGCCTATACCACCCAAAAATGATTCCACATCGAGTCCATTTTATCATGTGACTTACTTCCAAACTGCAATCTTATGCTGGTGCCTGTGAATATCTGCATCATAGTTACAGGGTATAGTGGGATTTTGAGGTCTGAAATATATTTTGGGAAGGTTGGAGTCAGTAATGTGAGGATTTTCCTAAATGCAGGAAGTTTCTTCAGAAGCTGATAGGGAGTTTTGAATATGATAAATATTTACTATAATACTTTTGCTCATATTCCTTCATCAGTAATGTTTTTCCATTTTCGTCTCTGAATTAACAAATTCTGTACAAAGACCTACTGGAATTTTATTTTTTGAATTAGTCTACCTGGCTCTTTTTTATTTGAATTTTCTTACAACTTTACCAACATATCTTTTCCCATAAAACAGTATCAGAGAACACAAGTAATAAGTATATTCTAGTGTAACAGTCAGACAGTGTGGGGAGATAGAGAATAAATTGCGTAAGTCTTCGTTGCTCACCTCCCCCCATCCCACACACACATACCAGTTTAAATTGCTACCCCCTTTCTAGATATCCCTTGAGTACAAAATTATAGTCTTTGGTTTTAGTTTGATATATATGATGATAACATGGCACTTAATGGTAAATTTATTGAGTATGTAAGCCTTTATTTATCTTTCAGCCTTTCATTTAGTCTGCTAAAACTATTCATTTGTATAGAAGGGTATAATGTGAAGGCCTGATTTAAGGTAATAGAAATTAAATTATTTTGGAGTTAAGAGTGTACAACTTGGGGATTTAATAAATATAAAGATAAAGGAATCAAAGTAGATGCTAAGGTTCTAGCTTGGGATGAGTATGAATATATATACACATATATTCATACACACACACACATGCACACCGTTAAGTGAGACTGGAAGTGAACCCTTTGGCACTATTTTTCATTATTGCAGGAGCACCTTTACTCATATTTTTCATTTGAACTTAAATTGTTTGGGGAGGTTCTAAAATGTTCACATCTGGCATAGATTTCCACAGTTCGGGAAAGACACAGAAAAATATCATTTTTTTTATAGCGTTGTGTCTGAGACTTCATTGCTGAGTTATGAATAAGACCTCTCAATAAGAAGCTGGATTTTTCCTTATAAAGGCACAGTACTTTGAGTAAATTTGAACCTATTTTAAATAATTTTTCACCTCTAAGTACAGCAGATGGTAAAAAAGGCCATATACTTTATCATGTATTCATATTTAGAAAATTCAGTTTGAAAGTATTTTGGCTTGTTTCAGATAAAAGAATAATAGTAATTTCCTCATTTTGAGGAAGCATTTTTGAAAAGGTTTGTGTTGGCTGGGCGTGGTGGCCTATAATCCTAGCATTTTGGTAGGCTGAGGTGGGTGGATCACCTGAGGTCAGGAGTTTGAGACCATCGTGTCCAACATGGCAAAACCCTATCTCTACTGAAAATACAAAAAATTAGTTGGGTGTGGTGGCAGGCGTCTGTAATCCCACCTACTTGGGAGGCTGAGGCAGGAGAATCACTTGAACCTGGGAGGCAGAGGTTGCAGTGAGCCAAGATCATACCAGTGCACTCCAGCCTGGGTGACAAGAGTGAAACCCCGTCTCCAGAAAAAAAAAAAAAAACAAAAAAAAAAAACTTGTGCTTTGAAACCATGTTCAGATGTTTCTTTTGACATTTTGCATTTTACCCCATTCTCATTTGTCTGTTAACTAATTTGGCAATCTTTTCTCTTTCCAGATCATTCAACTTCAAGTGGCACATTATCTTTTAAGCCTAGTCAGTCGTTGGTTACTCTTCCTACTGCCCATGTGATGCCGTCTAATTCCAGCGCTTCAATTTCCAAACTTAGGGAAGCATTGACACCAGATGGCTCAAAATGGAGTACAAGCCTCATGCAAACATTGGGAAAACACAGTAGAGGGGAGCAGGACTCTTCACTCGACATGAAGGACTTCCGGCCACTTCGGAAATGGTCATCTTTATCCAAACTCAGTGCCCTGGATAACTGTGTCCAGGGTGACACTGCTCGCAGAGAAGAATCAAGGAATGGTTTGGAAAAGACAGGGAGGGTTAAGGCTTTAACGTCACAACTGAGGGCAGTTGGGCCTAGCTGTTTACATGATAGTATGGAGATGCTTAAGTTAGAAGAGAAGGATATAAATAAAAAACGGTCATCAACTTTAGACTGCAAATATAAATTTGAGAGCTGTAGCAAGGAGGACTTCAGAGCCTCTTCCTCTACTCTTAGGAGACAGACCGTAGACATGACATATAGTGCCTTACCTGAAAGCAAGCCCATTATGACAAGCTCAGAGGCCTTTGAACCTCCAAAATATTTAATGCTTGGTCAACAGGCAGTAGGTGGAGTTCCCATTCAGCCTTCTGTAAGGACTCAGATGTGGCTTACAGAGCAGCTGAGGACAAATCCTTTGGAAGGTAGAACTACAGAAGATTCTTACAGTTTAGCTCCTTGGCAACAGCAGCAAATTGAAGAGTTTCAGCAAGGAAGTGAAACACCAATGCAGGTAAGGCTCAAAGTCTAGTGTTTGCTTCCCTCCAGTGGATGTTATGAGTACAGTAGCACACTTGCAGTAAGCATATGACAAGTGTCCACAGACAGTTTTGCTTTTCCCTGCACATTAATAAGCAGAAATGTTAACCTGAAAAATGTTGTGTTGATAAACAAAACTTACGCAGCATTTGAGACTAATTAACATGAAAATCTTGAAACCTTGTGTCTTCTTTCCTTTTCATTTGTTAAATGGGCATGAAAATAAAGCAAAATATAATCTAAAGAAAATTGGAAACAGAAACAAAAAAGCTAGAATAGGTATAATAGAAAGAGTGCATCAACTTGGCTATATGAGGTCTTATAATTTGTTTCTGTTTCCATTTAGAACAGAGTGGATGATTTTTGTCACTTAATTTCTCTGGGCTTCAGTTTCTTCATCTGTATAGTGAGAAGGTAGAACTACGGTCATTTGTGAAGTTTTGGTGATTGATAATGTATTTAGGTTTATAAATCACATATACTAATTTTTAAAAAAAATTATGTCAAGACTTATTTATTAATCAGTTTTATAGAAAGAACTGTATGATGATATCTTATATAAAGAAAAATAGTATATAACCCCCAATTGGTCGAGGGAATAGCATGTAAATGTGTAAATTTCTTAATCTGGAAGTGTTTCTATTTCAAGATAATTTTTTGTAGCTTGTTTTAACTAGGAAACTAATTTTCTGATAGATATACTGTCATCTGTTTTTTTATCATCAGAATTTTCTCAATTCTATTACAGATTACAAATTTTTCCTAGAGTAAAAATGTAAAATTGCTTTTCATTGCTACTACTAATAAAAACAAATAGAGTAAATGAACCTAGGCTATGAAAGGATAAGAAAATCACTTATCCAGGAACCTCACAAATCTGAGTATGATCCCAAAACATAGAACCCAACATGCTACATTCATAGGAGAACACTTAACATATCACATGTGTGTTCTTTATTCTTATTTTAGACCCAGTTCTTATAATTTTGATTATATACTTAAACCACATAATCAAAACAGAAGAATCACTATGATCGAATTACAAATTTGTGATTTATCCAATCAAGTGATTAAAAATAAGAAACCTAATTTTTCAAATATTATCATGTTTTAGTTTTCAGATGTTTGTTATTACAGAAAAACTGAGATCAGGCAGTTGTTTCTCCAGCTGGCATCTTTGCACAGGATTGGAGCTATCCATTGGGTCTGAGTGTACTATTCCAAACTAGAGTAGGTGTGATAGATAACTGAGAAAATGGGGCATGCCTTTTATTCTGCTTGGACAAACTTCTGCTTTAAACAAGCTGTTTTTCTTAACCTTAAAGCAGTGCAGAAGAGGGTATGGAGGTTGGGAACACACTGTAGAGAAAAATTTGTTTTTAAATCTTCCTGGTGCATAGTAGAGAGAGAAGGCTACTAACAAGCAAAATTTGCATATCCCTGGAAAGTCCTACTTCTTGATTAATTTTATTGGGGATGGTCTCTTTATAGTGCTTTTAAAAGTTTTGGAGTAGATAGATAAATTCAGGTAAAGAAAACTAGACAAATTTAAGTTGTAATGATTAAATGACTGCTTCCCTTCTAATTTCTTCCTTGGAAAACTTTTTATTTTTTTACCTGGAGCCTCCAGGTAATGTTCTCTTTATTTTAAAAGCTTTCATCATAGTTATTTCTTAAAAGCCTCTTTGAAACATTGACTTCCAGCCAGGCACTATAACTCATGCCTGTAATCCCAGCACTTTGGGAGGCCAAGGCAGGAGGATCACCTGAGTCCAGGTGTTTGAGACCAGCCTGGGCAACATGGCGAGACCCCGTCTCTAAAAAGGAAAAAAGATAAAAATCTTAGAAACACTGATTTATGTAAAACCAAAAATTAGACGTAAAAACACTCTTTACATCTAATTTTTATGTAAAGAGAAGAACCTTAATAAGGATCAGCTTATCTGATAAATAGTGATTTTCAAGCACAGCTTTTAAACACCTACCATGAAAAAACAGTATTTTTATAACTAAGAAAAAGAGTTTGGCTGAAAGTCATGATCTGATAAAACCATAGATTTATATATTACGGAATTCTGTAGCTTTCGCAGTGTTTTATCTCCTTTGATCCTCACAGCTCCCCACTCCCCAGGTTAATTTGTAACATTAAAGGTTTGCTCTTCTTAGGACTCAGTCCAGAACAATTATTGAGCCAACCACACATTCCTATGTGTGTGTTAGTCTTTGATTTCCATGGTTTTCTGCTAAATTATCAAGAGTGTAGGAGTATAGTACTCTGAAGCATTTTCCTTTGTGAATGAAGAGAAACCATTATACCGTCAGATGGTTTATGATAGAGGGCTCCATATGCAGTGCCCACTGCTGGTCTTTGACTCTTTCTTCTGTAGTACATCACACTTCTGCTCCCCATCCCCTACAACCCCTAAGCTACCTGATTCTATAAGGACTGGGACAGAGGAGAAAAAGCAGTCTGGTGTTCTCTTTGGGAAGAATCCTTCCCTTTCCATGGCCCCCTTGGGTTTCTTTTCTTGGGGAAGGTAGGGCAGAAGGGGTGGAGGATAAACACTTCTACACATAATGGCAGTATCCATTGGCTTCCTTTAAGCCCACGGTGGATCTCCCAGCAGTAGTGAAATAATAGTCTCTTTATTGATGAAGTTGTTTATCCTTTTTTCCCTAAGAAGTTTCTGAACTTCAGGGGATAATCATTAAAAAGATGAAATTTTGTGCCTATTTAGTCATAAAGGGGTTTGAACAGTTATGGTATTGGCACCTATTGATTTTAACATATTTTACTGGAGATTTTCCCTTATATAAATCAAAAATTTGAACCAAGCATGGTAGCTCACCCTTGTAATCCTAGCACTTTGGGAGGCTGACAGGGAAAGGATAGCTTGAGGACATGAGTTTGAGACCAGGCTGGGCTGGTGAGACCTCATCTGTATAAAAAATAAAAAGAATTAGCCATATGTGGTGATGTGCCCCTGTAGTGCTAGATTCTTGGGAACCAAGGTTGGAGAATCTCTTGCGCCCCAAGAGTTCAAGGCTGCAGTGAACAATGATCATGTGTCTGCATTCCAGCCTGCATGACAGAGTAACCACCCTGTCTGTTGGTTAAAGGAAAAAATTGATAAAATGAATTAAAGTAAAATGACTTGTTTTTTGTCTAACATGAAATAATAATGGAAAAGTTTTATAACTTGGGAGTGTTTTATGTATTCTATTATGTCCTCTGAAAATAAAGTTTTCTCATTTTTATATTTTCTTATATTTGTACCCTGTTCTTTCATTTTTTAACTGTTTGAGATAATTTATATATTCAGTGATGTGGACACTGACACTCCCTATATTTGGATATGACAGATTCATTAGGTAGTTAAAAAGTACTTTTAAATACATGTTTTTAATGAATAAAATTAGTAATGTGTTTGACTTTTTTCATCTGTCAAGTTTTCTATATAATATTAGCATAACATTTCTGGACATTTTAAAGTGTGCTGTTACTTAGCAGAAGAGCAGATCTTTTCAAAAATTTATTATAGACCTACTTAGCAAAAAGACTCAAAAATAATAAAAAGATAAATAATCTCTGTTAGTAGCAATTAATAATTTCATATGGATCTGCCCTTTTGTGCCTATACTGGAGCATCTTAATTTTGTTTTATTTGGGGAAAATCACCAAAAAACTCCCGTAAAATCAAAACTATAATTAGAATGGTTTATCATTACTATCAGTCGTAAGTATATTTTAGAGCAGCTTCAGTGAATTTTCAAGAACATTTTTATATAGTGATTCTGATGATTTGCATTAAACAAATACACATTCTTATCCAATTAAAATATAAAAGGCAACATTAAGCATTTTAAAATTATTTTTTAGTACCCTGAAATTAAGATCAGAAGTCATTCCATAGTAGAACATATCTGAGCATTTTAAATTTAAAAAATAAATTATGAATTTACACTTCATGATAAAGTTATTCTACTTTATAATTTGAGTTATAGTGTAGTATTCTGTAGTCCTCACAGAATAAGATGTTCTGAAATGATCAGAGGATAAATTGAAATTTTATTCATCAAGAAAATAGTTATAGATAGCATTGTTGGATCTATAATTTAGCTCAGTAGAGTGGCCTACAAAATAGATGTTTACCATTTGATTGATAGATTAAGGAAAATAGTGATATCCTATTACAGTTGACGCTAGAACAAGGACTTGAACTGAGAGGGTCCACTTAATACATGAATTTTCTTTTTCCCCACTCCCCACACCCCTAAGACAAGACTGTAAGACCAATCCCTTCTCTTCCTTCCCATATTTCTCCTCCTGTTGTTCCTCTGCCTACTCAATGTGAAGACAATGAGAATGAAGACTTTTATGTTGACCCACTTCCATTTAATGAATAGTAAATATATTTTCTCTTTTTTATGATTTTCTAAATAAGATTTTTTTCTCTAACTTACTTTATTGTAGGAATAAAGTATATAATACATATAACATGCAAAATATGTGTTAATTTACTGTTTATGTTATTAGTAAGGTTTATGATCAATAGTAGGCTATTAGTAGTTAAGATTTTTGGGGACCCATGGATTGTCAACTCCCCAACCCCCATGTTCAAGGGTCAGCTGTAGATATAATAGATAGGCCAACAAGTTCATTTCAAAATGTAATCTAAAAATTAGTTAATATTTGGAGAGAAAATTCATATTTTTATTTTTTTAAATATGTGAGATAACCTTTTTCTGTCACTGGAAATCTTTTATTATTTTCTTTGCCTGAATTGGATGTTAGGTTTAAATAGAAGACAACCTATAAAATCATTCTGAAGACTTACAGTTTCATGATTCCATAGATATGGCAAGTTAGGTAACTCCAGCTCAGATAATTCACTACAGTGCCTTAAATGAAGATTAGATTCTATTCTGTTGGTACATTAGTGATTATGACTAATCACACTGTCAGATATATTAGCCACCAATTCTCATCTGTTTATCATAATATCTTAGAACAGATTTATAGTTTAGCTACATGGACCAGAATTCTGTAATTCTTTGAAAAAATCACTTAAGAGGAATTTTATTATATAAGAGTATGGCCTCACTTTTCCATACTTGAGTCTCATCAACTTTAAAAAATGTTAATGTGGCACAGAAAAAATACAACTTCTGTTTTAGAATATAGATTCTGGTAGTTACTACAAAGAGTTCTTTATAATAAGATAACAGATATGAGGAGTCAGTGGATTATTTTGAATAATGACACTTCATTTGTATTATTACTTTGATACTTGGTGAAGACCTAAAAATAATACTAAAGAAGCTTTTACAGTGTAATATAAATTATATTTACCTCAAAAGAGTAAAAATAATGCTTTACATATGAAGTGAACTTGTTGGCAGCGCAATTTCAGAACTAAACTTATTTCATCTTCAGAAAAGATTTGGGATAGAAATTTGTGAGCCATGTTGAGGAAATCAACAGTTGCATTTTATACACTTATTTTAAGGTTATTTTTTGAAAATAAAGCCCTTTTCATGTTTACAAGATCCAGCAGATGAATACATGTGCTAACAATGAGTTTTAGTCTTAATCTTGACCTTTTCACAAAGAAACTCTTCTACTCAGGAAGTGGTATGTTACACAGTATTGTTTTCCATCTGCATGGGATGACAGATTTTAAGCTGATGTGGTAAGCTGCAGCTCTAGAGGTTGTAGCAGAACTTCAGAGAAGCATCACTATGATACAGATCAGCAAGAGGCATATTAAGATGAGACAGAAATTGATAAATAGGTTCTGTAGATTTTGACGTGCTTGTTGAGGCATTTCAATGGTTGAGGCTCTTCTTATAGCTGAGCGAGTGAGGTATTGGACTTTCTCCATGACACCAACAGGAAAGGAAGTCTGAAGTTTTAAGCGGTCAAGAGAAAGAAAAAGCTGGCAGCCAAATATGAGATAACTGTCTTCTTTTAGGTAGCCTTGAATGTAAAAATAATAAATGGATTAGAATCGTATATGTAACCTATTCTCAGAACAAAAAATACAATTTTGCATTAATTCATCTTTCTCAGCACTATTGTATTTATAACAGCAAATGTTTCTGGTGCATGCGCACATGTGTGCTCCTTTGTGTCTGTCTCTCCTTTTTTGATGGGCGCACCATGACAGTCTCATTTGTGTTAGGAGTAGTAACTTCAGTCTGTGCCTTTTCTGCCAAGTTTACTAGAAGTATTGCAGTAATCCTCAGTGTCATCCATAGGTTCCTGAAAACCATGACTTTATGCAAAACAACTATAATGAAACCATTTTTACCCTAGGCTAATTGATGTAAACAAGACTTAAGTTCCTATGGCATATTTCTGGTCACAGAAACATCACCAAACTATTCAATAAAGACCCCAAACACTTCTAATATTAAATGTTGAAAGAAATATGAACTATATATACATTTAAGAAAGATTAATAAAAACCAGATAGGCCGGGTGCAGTGGCTCACACCTGTAATCCCAGCACTTTGGAAGGCCGAGGTGGGCAGATCCCCTGAGGTCAGGAGTTTGAGACTAGCCTGGCCAACGTGGTGAAACCCTGTCTCTACTGAAAATAAAAAAAATTAGCCAGGCTGGTGGCATGCACTTGTAATCCTAGCTACTCCAGAAGATTTCTGGAGGCCGGGAGGCAGAGGTTGCAGTGAGCCCAGATTGTGCCACTGTACTCCAGCCTGGGTGACAGAGCAAAACTCTGTCTCCAAAAGAAAAAAGCCACCAAAAATAATTACCCATTATTTAGTGAATCAGTGAATGACAGTGGTTGTGGTGGTTGATTAAAATTATGGAATCAATGTTTGAGAAATGAAAATTGTAATTTTGCAACTCCATGCAGATCAAAACCAATTCAAATACAGTGAAATCTCTGAGTGCTTTTGTCCCATAGCATTTATTGTCATGCATTTGTATGATTACCCTAGACTTTACCAATTTTTATTTGATACTAATTTGTATTCATTCATTCATTTTTCAACCCTCTTATTCTAGTGTGGGGTCCTGTTGGCTGAAGCCAATCCCAGCAGCTCAAGCTGGGAGGAACCCATCTTGGATAGGAGGCCATCCCATCATGGGATACACTCGTGTACACACTCACATTCAACCCAGGACAACTTAAACACACCAGTGAACCTAATGTGCACTGTTTTGGGATATAGGAGGAAACCAGAGTTCCACAGACGAGGAGAGAATGTGCGAGCTCCACACATACTTAAATGTTACAACAAAATGACATAGAAGGAAATGATGTTATTTGAGGACCTGCTGTATTTGGTTTAAGGTACAGCTTGTTTTGGGTTATACTTTTGGGTAAAAGTTCTCACATATAATTTCTTTAAATCTGTTACTCTGTAGATGTAATTGGTTTGATCAGTCAGTGTATCAATAACTCCAGAGCCAATATTATAAAAAGGAAATGCATACAACAAATTATTCCCTGAATCTTAATTTTAATCCAAAATAAAATAGTGTTAAATGAGAAGTGTTTTACCAAAAATAGAGATTCAAATTGTCATTCTGTTTTATGATTTTATAGCTTTATAGAACGTTATCTGAAGTAACATTTTAATAAGATTTGATATTGAGTACTGAAAACTATCAAGCTCGGAATGCACAGTAATTATCATCATCTCACTATCTGCCACAGGCATTTCCTATTAACAGACCTCTACTTAGAGCAGTAGTTTCCATCTTGCCTTCTTTCGGAGATCCCATAAGCTATTGCTGCCTGTGGGGTCTATACTTTGAAGATTAATAAAACAAAATAAGAACTTATATGTCATTATAGAAAAATTGTGTGTATTAACTTCAGAGATAATGGTTTTTAACACTTGGGAACCTTTTATTTTCAATCAGGATACTTCTATATCAATTTAGAAATAAGGAAAATTAAAAATGGAGTTAAAAAGTCATAATTAACTGCCAGACATAGTGACTGTTAACATTTGTTGATGCATTATTGTTAATCAGTGTGTTACTTAACCTTACACCAGCTGTGGGATTTTATTTTCTCCTCTTTATACATTCTATAAAAGTCCATCTCAACTTGTTAGCCCATTCCTGAGAGAGGAAAGTGCTGAAGGGAGCAGAGGAAAGTTCTGAAAGAATGGCAAAGAGGAAGATACGTATCAGTCATGACTAGTTAGAACTTGGCTTTTACTTTTAGAAATAAACCATATGGTTTATGGTGTTTTGGTTCTGTAGTGTTCAGTAGTTCAACTTGGCTCTATTATATTCTGAATTATGTAGTAGACTGGGCCTTTTTTGGCTTGAGACTGTCCTCCTTCATAATACTGGCCTGTAGCAAGGAGTTCCAAACAGTCAACTTATATCAAACTTTTCTTACAGAGTTATTAACAGCCTGTATTTTCCTAGCATATATTATTCATTGTCTAAACGGGTGGCTAAAGGCTGTTATTTAAGTTGCTTATAACACTTCTACTTAGAAAATAGCTTATAAAAGCAGAACTGCCATTCGACCCTGCAATCCCATTACTGGGTATATATCCAGAGGAGTATAAATCATTCTTCCATAAAAACATATGGGCATGAATGTTCATTGCAGCACTGTTTACAATAGCAAAGACATGGAATCAGCCTAAGTGCCCATCAGTGACAGACTGGATAAAGAAAATGTGGTACATATATACCATGCAATAATACGCAGCCATAAAAAAGAACAAAATCATGTCTTTTGCGGGAACATGGATGGAGCTGGAGGTCATTATCCCTAGCAACTAACGCAAGAAAACCACGTACCACATGTTCTCATTTATAAGTGGGAGCTACATGATAAGAACTTACGAACACAAAGAAGGAAACAACAGACATTGGGGTCTACTTGAGCAGGGAAGATGAGAAGAGGGAGAGGAGCAGAAAAGGTAACTGTCGGGTTTTGGGGTTAATACCTGAGTGATGAAATAATACATACAACAAACCCATGGCATGTGGTACCTATGTAACAAGACTTCACACGTACCCCCAAACCTAAAATAAAAGTTTTTTTTTTTTTTTTAGATGGAGTCTTGCTCAGTTGCCCGGGCTAGAGTGTAGTTATGCGATCTCAGCTCACTGCAACCTCCGCCTCTTTGGTTCAAGCGGTTCTCCTGCCTCAGCCTCCCAGTAGCTGGGATTACAGGCACCCACCGCCATGCCCGGCTAATTTTTTTGAATTTTTGGGAGAGACAGGGTTTTACCATGTTAGCCAGGCTGGTCTTGAACCCCTGACCTCAAAGGATTCGGCCACCCAAAGTGCTGGGATTACAGGCATGAGCCGCCGCGCCCAGACAAATAGAAGTTAAAAAAAAAATAGCAGCTTAAACTTGACATATATTTAATGACTTTTGTTTGAATTTTTCAGGTAAAATAGAAAGATTTTCTTTTGTTCTTTATTAAGATTGATCCTCTAAGTTGCTTCTGTTGATTTTTGCTTATTGTGGATCTAGTGGATTTATGCTATTGGAGAATTATGGGAAGATTTTATTTATGTTTGACTAGTTATCTTTTATGAAGATATGTAGCAGAATACAGTTAAGAAAAGAATAATAATTAGCCTTGATGATTCCTGTGTGAGCATATCCTTTTGTGAGTTTTGGGGGGCTTAAAAGGTCTTAAAAGGTCAGAAAATTTAAAAATTACTTTGAGACAAAACATGGAAAAGAGGGAGTTGGCCAGGAGTTTATCATGAAGCATATACAGGAGTCATCCCCTACCTTGAAACTGATAAGTTGTACTTTGGCCAAATGAGACATGTCACCTTTCCATAAATACTCCATTCCCTTTTGTGATTTTGTTCTTTGCACATGTTGTTCTATCTCTGCCTGGAATGCTTCCTCCACCTCCCTCCACCTTTTGGTTATCTGCCATGCAAGCTTCAGTTGGTTCTTAAGGTTCGGTTTAAATATCACTTCCTAATGAACTCTTTCATTAGTCATTAAGGTGGAATTGGTTGTCAACCTCTGCCAGTTTTTAATGGTGCTTTAGTATTACCTATGTGAGGATATCTATCAGATTATTGCACAATTTCAGTTTACACATTTGTATCCTCAACTAGACTGATAGTTTCTAAGAAACCATGTGTTCATTTAGTATCCTAGTACTTAGTGCATAGTTGGTATGTTTCAGTAAATCACTGAAGTTAAATAAGAGATTTTTATGACTAAAAATGTTAGAAAATTGTTAATAAAAAATAATGCTGTGGGCAGGGCATGGTGGCTCACATCTATAATTCCAGTACTTTGGGAGGCTGAGGAGCGAGGAATGTTTGAGCCCAGGAGTTTGAGACAAGCCTGGGCAACATAATGAGACCCCATCTCATTTTTAATTATTTTTACGAAGGAATGAATCAATAATGGTCTTGCTCTGTCACCAGCCTGGAGTGCAGTGGTGCAGTCGTGGCTAACTGCACCTCAACTTCCCAGGCTCCAGCAATCCCTCTGCCTCAGCCTCTCAGAGTAGCTGGGCCTACAGGTGTGCGCCACTATGCCTGGCTAATTTTTGTATTTTTGGTAGGGACAGGGTTTCGCTATGCTGCAAGCTGGTCTTGAACTCCTGAGCTCAAGCGATTGCTGGAATTACAAGTGTGACTCGCCATGGCCCTCATTTTTAAAAAGTTTAAAAAATTGGCAAGGCATAGTGGCTCACGCCTGTAATTCCAGCACTTTGGGAGGCTGAGGTGGGCAGATCATGAGGTCAAGAGATCGAGACCATCCTGGCCAACATGGTGAAACCCCGTCTCTACTGAAAACACAAAAATTAGCTGGGCGTGGTGGCACGTGCCTGTAGACCCAGCTATTCAAGAGGCTGAGGCAGGAGAATCACCTGACCCTGGGAGGCGGAGGTTGCAGTGAGCCAAGATCGCTCCACTGCACTCTAGCCTGGTGACAGAGCAATACTCCTTCTCAAAAAAAAAAAAGAAAAGAAAAGAAGAGAAAGAATTTTAAAAATAATGCTGTGATTGACAGATTAGTTCTAATAACAATTTGTTGAATATATTCTTCTCAAGTCTCTTTCTGTCACAGATGAGAAAAATGAGGCTTAGAGGATTCACCTAGATTAATGGTCTTCTGATTAACCAAATGTTAACCTGAACCAGGCTTTGTGCAATTGGGTTTTTAGTATTTGTGAAATACAGAGATATGCCCTAAAGAGATGAGCTCTTTAATGTTTAAAGTATTAACATACTTTAAAGATGATCTTATAATCCTACAGCCACTAACTGTTGTTGAAAAAGAAGAGTTTGTTTCTGGAAACAAGTTGGGTATAAAGGAGATGACCAAAAACAGTATCCTGTTTCTTGTTAGATTTAGAAATATGTTATAATCTTAAGGTGATTTCTAACTACTTTATGATTTTATGCCTAAACTGAAAATCTGCTTTACATGCTAAAACGTTAAGGATATACATTTAATTTATTGGACTCAATTTATTTTATAGTGGTATAATCTGAAATGTGTGGAATCCTAGTTCTGCTGAATACCAACATTTGTATGATGATAATTAGGCCAGATTTCATCCATAGAATATGAGATTTCCTGTCATTTGTTGAGAATTGAAAACCTTTGTGTGGGAACAGCATAATCCTTTTTTTTTGGAGTTGTCTGTGACCTTTACTGCATTATAATTTATGGCATGGTTGTCAGATGTTTATAATTCTCTTCTCTGCACTGACAACCGCTGTATGAGTTTCCTTTTTTTGTTTTTAATTTCTTAATAGCCAAGCTGTTTAATAGAGTACTTTTTGATGGAAAGCTTAGAAAAATAGTTTTCGTTTGATGTTATCTGATCTTTTTAGAGCATTCTTTTAGTCTAATCATAAATAGATTGTTTTGGGATTTTCTGAACTTGTATCTGTCCCAAACAGCCATGGAAACTGACGTTACTCTCCACCCTCTTATTAAAAGAATGACAGTATATATAAATTGGTTGTTTTGATACACGAGGAGTATTCATTTATAGGTGAATTTAAAAATCAATTTATAATCCAGGCCCTAGAATTAAGAGTACTGAAGATATGAAAGCTGCTTGTTAGGAGTTTGGGTGTAGAAATGCCAGACTCCTGTCTCTTGAATTGCATGTCAGAGGCAGAACAGTATCCACAGAGTATCTCATTGTCTGTGGATCCACGATTGCTGTACTTTTTGGAGGAATGAGAAGAATAAAGAGTAAATAATTCTTTACTGTTCTTTGTGGGATTTATAAGTCCTCTGGTTGTCTTTTCCTCAAAGAAAACGAACACTGGACTTTAAAAAAAAAAAATCAAGTTGGAGATAGTATTTTGATTATTTTTTGAGGTGGAATAAGGAATAGAAAAGCCATAGGCAACTCTAATCTTTTGACTGATATCTCATACCATGTTAGGCAACATGGTTGCTGGGAGGTACTCCTTTAGGAGTCCTTACTTTATCTGCAGTGAGTCCTGTTTTAGCACTGTAATATCAGATGCATTCTTGTGTGGAAGGAACCTCAATAGTCTTCTGAAACTTTTGGTTGCCTGCTTTATGACTTGCTAGACAATTGATACTTTAATGATGTTGTATATGCTGAGCATTAATTCCCACCCATACTTTAAGCATGTTCAGTGCTTGCAGAACTTCTCAAACTTCAGTATTTTTGGTGGTATTCCTTTTCCTGAAATAATAAATTCCTAGGTCTCTTAATATTAGTAGAATTTAGAATTTTGCTTTTCTCCTTTTATTTTTTTAGTAAACATGAGAGTATTGAAACAATACTTTTATTAAATTCAATTCAAGTAATATCTAAGGCTACAGTCTGACATACTTTAGGATTTTTTTTTTCCATCTAACTGGTTTAGAAGATAAGAATTTTCTGTAGATTGAATTTGTAAACAGGACTTGTCTATATTTGTATTAATTGGAATTTTATCTTATTTTTCTACTACTTGCTGACATTTCCACAGATAAGCCATAAGTGACTATGTATACACACTTTTTTGGACTTGTGGTCATAGGATAGTTCTTCAAGCTGCTTCTGTCTGTTTCTGTAAAGAATTGTATATGCATGAAAATCAATATATTCTCACTCCTAAATTGACCTGTAATGAAATGTTCCTCCTGTTAAAGCTCTACTTTGAGGAGAATTCATTAAACAACAGCACAGAGATATTTTTCTCTCTGAAATTAACAATGTAGCTTATTGCTGTTGCTATATTATCTGTAGGTTTGTCTTCATTATTGTTTCTTCAATATTGAAACAATACAAGTTTATTTACAAGTGAAGTACTCTTTTTAATCATGTAGAAGTTGGGACTTCAGGATCTTTTTAGGGAGAGGAGATTGTGGGGAGGTATTATTGAGAACGTCTTAAGGAAAAATGAATGCCACTTAATAAACAAACGCCCTATTAATGGGAGTGAATTGGTCAACCTTTTTTTTTTGGGGCAGGGGACTTGAGGTTGAAAACCCTAAAGATGGAGTACCTTTTAAAAGGCACTAGAGGTCCTCAGTTGACTATGAGTATGTGGTACATCCAGGCTTCCTTTTCATGTGTTTATTTGATAACACATGGTTCAGAATTATTCAGGGTAAGAACTTTGATATGCCGTTTCTGAAAATATACAAAGAGACTACATCTTATCTGATTTATGCCACTGTATTTGAGAAAGATTACTTTCTTGATTTTCTATCTTAGGTTTACTTTGCTAGTATTATCATTTCTGTGTTAATTCACTGTTTTGATGAAAGTTAGGGATTTTTGTAGCATAGATAACAAAGCAAGATTTCTCTGATCAAACAAGTCAAAATAAATAGTGTTGGATATTAAAAATGGTAGAGTATGGGGAGAGGCTTCAGAAATAAAACTGAAGAATGCTGAGGGCATTTAATAGGGATCCTGGAATACAGTATTGAAATGTGGTTTATGTAGTATAAGTTTTAATGAGATACTAACTTGGATTTTAGGCATCAAATGGATTGAAGGCATACATATTTTAGCAATGAAACAAATAAAAGGAAACTTTGATGGATTGAGGTGTGTTATTGTTTTTTAAAGTTTGTGCAGTTAGTTTGAATTTTGCCTTCCAGGCTGTATTGCTTAATAACTAAGGACATCTGTAATTTTTGTATATTTTCTGGTTTTGAAAATGATCAGTAGAATATAATTTAGGGTATTAAGAATGTAATGTCTGATGCCTAAATTGAATTTAAATAAAATGGAATGGTATTAAATTAGAAGCTCGTATTCTCTGAATTTGCCTTTTAGAGTATAGTTTACAGTATTTGAGGACTTTCAATTTAGTTTGGTTTGTCAGTGTCATGATATACTTTAAGCCATGTTGATCATTGTATAGAGGATGTGGATGTGGCTTAATCATAAAACCTAAACTTCTGCCAAGGTTTCTCTGTTTTCTTAGTTCTGTGATCTTGCGCAGTTCACGTTTTTGCATCTTTCCTAAATTGTGGAATAGGGATGCAGTATCAAATGTATAATTAAAAGGACCAAATGAAACATTTGCATATACTAGTATATTTAGGAAATTGTTTTTTAAGAATAATGAAAGAAGTTTTAATAGGCCCTTCTCATTTCTGGGATTGGTAATAGATATATTGTCTAATTTAGAGATTTTAAATTTAACTTTTAAATTAAAAATTAAATATATTAAGTAATTTAATGCTGCACATGTAATCAGTACATTACATAATACATTAAAATACATTAACATTTTCTTTTATGAAACTGTTGTATTTATGCAAATATTTTCCTATCTCTAATGAGATTAAGAAACAATATATATGATTATTTAACCCAAATGTTATTATTTTCCTTTATGCCTACTAAAATACAAATAAAATAGATGTGATATTTGAGTTTTAGGAATTGTTAGTGCTGTGACACCTCTTAGTAAAGCAAGTACTCTGGCTCTTTCGTGTGTTTTTAAAACCTAATCAGTGCTGCTTAATTTAAACATTCCATTTGATTTCATCTAACACTTTTAGCACTTACTTTTAAACCACATATTTTCATAAATAAAGACAATACTTAACTGTCACCTTAAGGTATAGATGAACTAGTTGGGACATAATGTATGGTACTATCACATTATATTTGAAATATTAGCAGTCTCTGTAACTATGTAATTGCTATTAACTGAGACATACTAGTGAGCTAAGGGTAACTTTAATAGTAGACTTTCTGCTCTATCCAGAAGTTGTGTACTTTTTAGAGCAATATGTGATACAGCAAAATTCCGATATAATAAAAGAACTCATGAATACCTAATTTGAAATGTGAGAATGTAATTTGATAGATATTTGAATAAAAATGCACAGATAAGCATATCAGACACCTACACTGAATGACTTTTATGTAATAGTAAAGAAAAAATATGAGTATAGAGATATGGAGAAGCAATTAAGATACTTCAGTGGTAGACAAAAATTATGTTTTTGTATGTCTTAAGAAAAGCTGATTACAGAATTACAAAGGTCTTATTTGTAGTGAGCAATAGAATTAATGTTTGTCACAGGAATTGAGAATTTTAGAGGTAAATTTTATTTTAACGTATATATAAAATATAAAAATTAAAATAAACAAAATAGATATACTTTTCTGTATGCCCCAACAGAGATATAAGAATGAGGAAACATTTTATTTACTAAATTGAGGATTGTAACATAAAGAATAGGTAGAATTCAAACAGACGTCATAAAATTGATTGTGGCATCTCCATTCCTGGCATTTATTTTATTTTCTCTTTTCCTTCTAAATCCAAGAGAGAAAATGGAGTAACACTGGAGGATAATAACTTGATAAAAGCATAGGCATTAATAGGCAGAAAACCATTTTATCAAATTTGTGTGAAAAAGAGATACTTAATATTTGTGTCAAAGTAACTATTTTTAAAGTGTCAAATTATTCTCTAACATTAGACTTTTTATGTATTTGTGAAAGTATTTTAAATTTTCTAAACTTCTTTATGATACAATATTGAATTTAATATCAGTAACTGAATTTATTAACAGCATGGAATTTTCAGAAGTGTTCATTAAAAGTTGACTGGACTTTAGAGGGGGAAAATCCCTAAGGGCACTTTAAAAGTAGCTTGCATTATATATTCTTAAGCTCCATTTTATCATTATTCACTGTATGAAATTATAATGATAATATTGGAATAGGCATGCTGATAATGCTCATGTTGTAGTCCCATGACTATTCATATTTGTTCACATGTAAATAGATAGTTCAGTCCTGCACTGTTTCTTAGCAGAGCATTAGATAACAAAATTAAGTCATTGTTTTTGCATGGAGAAATTAACCACTACTACCACCAAATATGGTAACGTAATTGGAAGAATTTTTTTAATTGGCAGAAATTCACGTTTGAAAAGCAAAATAAAAGTGAAAGTTAAAATGACAAACCAATAACCAGGATCAAAGATGAATATGACCCTTTTCATTTCAAAGTTGTCTAATTTTTTTTTACTGTCACTAAATGGTTAAGGATTTTATAAATTTAAGTACTTTGTCATGTCATTTTATTATCTAACTTTGAACTGAAATTCATAAAATATAATTAACTCATTTTAATAGTTCAGATTATAGAAATCTTAGAAATTAAGAATTTCAGAAATAAGAATTACCAAAGTCAGTGAAATCTGTTTCTTACCTTGGCTGGTGTGATCATCACAATATAGAGTATTGGGTCATATGATGTCTATGGGTGTTTAGCTGGAGAGTTTTCTGACTCTGTCACCAGGTTTATGGGAACAGTTGCAGTAGGTGGAGGAGAAAAAGTGTGCTAGGGAGGTCTTATGATGTCACATAGGAATTCTGAAGTTTCAATTGGTTAGCCATAGTCTTATTCTTATCACAACCAAACTTTAGAACTTCTTACTTTAGGTATGGAAAAGTCATTAACACTTTGTGCTTCATCTTTTGTTTTTAATTTAAAACAGTATATGGCAGGTAAATGGAAAAAAAAAGGTAAATTTGAGGTGGTAGAAAGCTTTTGTTAGAGATTGATGCATCTTCAGGCTTAGGGATAATTGAACATTTATATTCAGTTATCTCTAAGCCTGAAGATAATTAAATATAAATGACAAACATGTTGAAGAAGTAAAATAGTTACTGTAGGAATTTAATTATGAGAAAAATAAACACAGGTATAAGCAAAACAACTTTCATTAAATTCTTGCTACTGTTGCTTTAATACCACTTCTTCATAATGTTAGCTTTTTTAGCAAGACAAAAATGAAATATTTTTACACAATCAAAATTTTATTCCTCTTTTCTTATTTTGTACTTGTTCTGTGTATATGGGAGAAGCAGTATGTATGAGAAAATCAGGCTAATAACTGCTTTTTGTTTTAAAAATTATTTTTATCTTACAGCTAAAGTAAGAACTAATAAATGTATTTAATTTATTTGTGTTTTCTTCAGTTAGCAGTTTAATAATATATTTGTGAATGCTAATTTCCATATTTAAACTGATACGTATAAACCCCAAAAATAGCAATATGGTACTTTAAGTATTTAAGATTTTTTTTAAGAATTGCATTAAATTATTACACAAACTTACTAATTTTTTTATAAGGAGTATTAAGGGCAACTTTATAGTAAAAAAGAAATAATTGCAGATTACCAATCAGTTACATTTCAGTTAATGAGGCTTTATAGGTTTGCATGTGTTGAAATTTAAGTTTTGTAATATTTCTAAAAGATTGTGCCTCATTTAATCTAGCGGTTGCTTTTCTGAAAATTACTATACAAATGAGATATTAGTAAGTGGGATGATATTTTGAACTTCCCAAAGCAGTTTATTTTACAGTATAACTGGGCAAGTAATTTTTTTTGTAAAGCTGGGCATCATTCTCTGTTCATCTAATTTGTCTTACATGTTAGATTTACTTAAGTTACCACATTTGAAAATATTAATTCTTAAATCTCTTCTTTAATTTTAGAGGAGGTACTTGTAATTTTTATTTTTTTAAATGCTTATGATAGAGTGAACTTAGCCCACTTCACTTTCTTATGGGTAACTAAAATGTGTAGCAGCAGCTGCTTATGTGTCCTTAAATGGAGATGATCTTGGCTTCTTCCAGAGAAAGAGAAAATCTTTCTCTAGAGCAAATCGTTTGTTATTTAAAGAATCAGCTTAAAACTAACTGAAAAATAATATTTTAGCAATGAACTTCTGTGAACATTGCCAAGGGAAAATTTACAACTTAAACCCAAGTTAAGGAAATTTCATGAATAATGTTTGACTCTCATTACTATCAGTTACCAATGATGATTGATAATATAAAACCTAGAAGCCTAAAGAGGTTTGCAGTAATTCGTCAGAGATAACCAGCTGCTAAAGAACAGACTGAGGATTCAAATCCAGATCTGTCTGTTTATAATTTCTGATCTATTGGCATACTGTGGGAAAAAATTATAACGAATATAGCTTTCATTAGAGTAGCATATAGTAACTAAGAAATTTTTAACATGTAAATAGGTGAATTATTGAGCACTATTAATAGTTTTAGAAAGTCTACTTTAAGTTTGTCTGCCAGTTACACATTGATCTGAAATTTAGGTGATATATCATTATTCTGAGAACTTCTTATTCTAAGGAAATTGAACTAGTAATACTCAGTTGGGTAAACTAAGAAGCTGCCATAGACTGAATAAAATATACCCTAGTTACCACATATGTTTACAAGTTTACTTAAAAAGCATACATAGACATATACACACTTTAGAAGGATACTTACAACTGTGTGTGACATAGTTGGAAAATGGATTCAAAATTTTACCTTTTAGTTTTGTACAAGAGGGGGACATTTTGTGTTTACCTTTTTCCTTGGGGTTAGCTAGTGATGATGACGATAATGGTGATGATCCCACATGCAACTCTAGGAAGTATTATATTTTAGTTTTAACTAAACACTGTTTTTATTGCCCAAACAGAAAGTTGTTTAAAGGAGCATTAGTGAGTTACAGTGTCATCAGTAGAATGTTCCTCAATGATTCCTCAACTAGAGGCTGGAAAATTTTTTTGAGATGCTTTGTCACAGTCTTCATTTGGAGTTACACGTAGTTTGAATGTATTTTTGGTCATGTGACTTTATACAGATAACCTCCCTGAGCTGCCAGATTTGTAGAATAGTACTTGTAATGGCTTAATGACACAAAGTATACACAGTGATTATCAGAGATCCTGCAACAATGTCCTTTTAGTGTTAGCACTTATTTTCTTTTTTCTTTAGAAGATGGCTTCTTAAGGGTAAAGTGTCTTTGAACTTGGATGGGAAAATAATTACGAATTTATTTTTAGTACACTCTAAATGAAACTTAGTATTTCTTCAGTTTTAAGTAAATCCCGGGTTCATTTCTTTTGTTTTTATATAGTTTTGTGGCATTTTAAATATATTTCTCAAAAGCATTAGCTTTTTTTTTTTTTTGAGATGGAGTCTCGCTGAGTCACCCAGGATGGAATCAGTGGTGCAATCTCGGCTCACTGCAACTTCCGCCTCTTGGGTTCAAGAGATTCTTCTGCCTCAGCCTCCTGAGTAGTTGAGACTACAGGCGTGTGCCACCATACCCAGCTAATTTTTGTATTTTTAGTAGAGATGGGGTTTCACCATATTGGCCAGGCTGATCTCGAACTCCTGACCTCATGGTCTGCCTGCCTCAGCCTCCCAAAGTGCTGGGATTACAGGCATGAGCCGCCACGCCCTGACGTATTACTTTTTGTTAAAAATATCATGATATATGTAATAATCTTTTACATTGAGTATTTAAACTCCAATCTGTAGTGGTGTTATCTGGAGGGCAAAGAAGCTTCAAGATAAAACAGTTTTTTTGGAAATTGTTTTTGACAAGAAGTTAATTTAAGTGATGACTAAATTAAAACATTTTAATATTTAGACAGATACATAATATAGTAAAATGCAAGTTTTGAATGAATTTTTGTGATGTTGATAATACATCAAATATAACTTTTTTTTAGGTTAGATCTCCTAGACACTCAGGAGGAAGATTTTACCTAGCTTTTGAGGGTACTTGAGGGTTTGACAATTACTGTCTTAAATTTTGAAGCTACGTAGGAAAGGACTAGTTAAAAAAACATCCAAGCCAAAATGAGAATGAGAATAGTGGTCTGAGATTGAGAGGATGGAAATTCTTTCCCTAGGGCAATAAGGAAGAGAAAATAACATTTACTCATCAAATGGAGTGGGGGGCCATTAATATAACCCAATGATAAAATAACCTATAAACCTTAGGAGTCATTTGGGGGAGGTAGGTTCACTTTTCACTTGATTTGCCAGATAGCTGGAGACCCAAACATTTTATTTTTTCATAAATGGCTGAATTCTGGGCAAATTGTCTTTCCTTATCTTGATGAGGGTTGGAGAAGAGCATGAACATCAAGAGAGGCCAGATGGATTAAGCAAAGGACTCATGTAGGTCTACATAATTTTTGGAAAAATTATGAAACATTCTAAGTGATAGAATTGCTATAGCATGCTACGTGGCTTCAAGGAAATTATCAGTATACAAGTAATAAGGAAATGAAAATTTAACATTTAGAAGTTAGCCACTAATGCAAGATAACACCAGGAGAAAAATGAAATTCCCAGTTGAGAGTCAGATGAGCACATATAATAATAAACAATATGACTTCTAAGAGAAATATACATTTTATACAAAGGAAGCTACAGAACCAAAGCCAAAATAACAAAGGGAAACACACCAAAAAACAAATTGAACAAAAACCAACCCTTAGATCTCCAGATACTTGCTTCAGAATTCTGTAGAGTCCAGATCATGATGCTGTTAAATTGTTAAGAAGGTTCCGGTTCAATTCAATGATTGTAGTGTTTCCCCAGACACATTAAATTCCTTATTTTTGTGGTTGATATCTCAGCCCTTTGGCACTATCACTGATTTTGATACAGAATTGAAATTGGAGGTTCATACTTCTGTCTTCTATCAGACTCCCCATTCACTTAGAAACCAATTGCAGATTGTGAAATATAAATGTTTCTTCTCATAGCCTGACCAACTCTCCTCTGAACTTTCATAGAGATTTATTAACTAGTCTTTCTACCCTCCCTCATGACCCTTTCTGACTCAGTTTTTACTCTGATTATCTAAGTGCACATTTTATTGTCATTCACATGCTAAGAACTTTTCACTGTATTGATTTATCTTTCAAGATGAAAAACCCACTCTACAGAATTAAATAAAACGTTTCCTTATCTTTCCTTTGCCGTGTATTTCTACCATAAGGATTTGACAACTCTGTCATTATGTGTTATTTCTTCTATCCAAAATATTTCCCTTACTCTCTTGTTCTATGGAACCTCCTTCATTATTCAGAAGTAAATGGGGAGAAGCCCTGTTTTGCTTGTTCTTAATTTTTAATTATATAAGTAATAAGTGAATATCTCCCATAATTCAGAAAAGTCAGATAAATCTGAAGTTGGAGGGGCACTTTCTAAATTATATAGGTATATTTATTTTCTTTACCATAAACATCATGAATAGAGACTAATTTATTTTTTTTAAGCTCTACACACTGCTTATACCTAAGACTCAATAAGATATTTTTACACTTAATGGGTATTTATAATATTATTTTACCATTACAAGGGAATTCTTAAAAAGGGTAAGTTGAAAGAAGACAGAAGAGGATCCCTCAGAAACTTAAACTAATTCTTTGTTCCTAATAATTGTCCCTGAAAAGTTGAGATTTTTCTTGCACTTAATTCTTTAACTTTTTCACACTTTGACATATGTGTAACATCAAAAAACAAAATATCAACAAATTGAGTTTAATTGACTCTTATTAATGATTCATGATTTGGGCAATATCTTGACAAAAATAGGGTATCAGATGAACTAAGTGGAGGAGGTGGTCTTTCTAGGCAGAAAGAGGCTAAAGGAAGAAGGAATGAAAAGTGAATTGGTTATTACGAGTTACTTTCCTTATAAGGTTAAAATAGATTTCTTTATCTTGCTAATTCAGATAAACTGGGCCTTTTCTGATTGGTTGCTGTGAATATTCTGGTTTTTTTTTTGTTTTTTGTTTTTTTTAAGAAAACTTGCTGATGTTAAAGTTCAGTTTGATTATGTGGCTCCTAGCAGGAGTGATTCCATTCTTGTTTGGTCTGGTCTGTTAAAGACTCAGTCGAAAACAAACCAGAGTGACTCCATTCTGGTTTGCTGTGGGCTATTAAGGCAACACAGTGGCTTTCCATAATTTTGTTTAACCATAACATAAGAGATTCATGGAGTGGTTATAGGTTGGTCAAGGCTTATTAATGAGGAGTTGAACTGGAATTGTCATTCTCATTTTTTGTCCTCTCTCACTACCTTCCTCTCTGATTTTCAGAAAATGAATCTGTACTATAGTTTTCTCATAAATAAATGGATGGCAGATAGAATTAATTTCTAATGTCTCTTTGAAGCCCAAATGTTCTGAGTATACTAAACTAATTTGAAAAGCTTGGTTATTTTTTAAGGTAGCTATTAATTTTAGCTAGTTTTGTTAAAATAATTAAACATGTAAATTACACAGAAGTCAGTTTTAATTCATTTCTTTAGTTAAACTACTGGTTTACTGGTTGCCAGGCACTCTATTAGGTAAGGAATGCAGTAAAAAAAAAATTTCTTGTCTTCATGCATGTTAAGCTTTTAAAAACTCTATAAAAAACTCTAAAACATTGAAGAATACTTTGAAATATATTTGGGAATTTTTGTGAGCTATTATTAAAAATAAGTTATAAATGTTAATGACTTATTTTCAGTATATAAATGTTAGTTTGAATATAAATACACCATAATTTGTGAATTATTCTCTTATTGAATATCAGGTGATAGATATATTTTTGCCATTATAAACCTTAAAAAAATAACACTATGATTACCATCTGTGTAAATAAATCTGATAAATTCTCTTTCTTCTCTTGGTTCTATAAACTTGTTATTCCTAAACATTAGTTCATGTAAGGATAATCAGGCTCATAAATGAATTTTATTCGTATTTGAAATTTAATAATTTTCAAGAGTTGGTCGATTACATTTCCTTATAGTTAGAGAAACTTCTTTGAGAAAATGGGCTAAAAATATGCATTTTTGGGGTGAGAATTAAACTCTGAATTAGTAAACATCCTGAGTGACATGACTTTACCAGCTAAGCAACTAAAGAAATTGCCCTTTCAGTTTAGATCAAGTGGCTTTTTGATCAGTGCTCCTGCTCTAAGGACGAGGGAGGTAACTCTACCTTAATGTAGATCTGAGCTTTTATTTAAAGACTTTGATAATATCAACATTTAGCATAGATTCTTGATTGCTTCAGGTGAGAACCTCTAAAACATAATGGCTTCTTCAGTTACACAGCCCTCTTTAAGTTTGCAGAGTAAAAGTATAAGTGACCCTTGATTTTTCAGCATAGATACATTCTTGAGAAGATTATGAAAATAGATTTTGATGTGTGGAATTCATATTTGCTTTATAAAGCAAAAGGTGTAAAAATATACCAGTGGAAATAAACCCAACTTCCTAATATGTAAGCATTGTAACTTTCTACTAGCAACTTAACTAAGCTACTGAGAGTTGTACATGGTTTGGATATATTTCAGGAAAGCTATACTTCATCCTTAACGCATCTCCAAATTAAAAGCTTACATAGCATAGCAAAAGGACATGAACATATCATCTGCTGGTTTAATTTGCCCTTGAGTTGGTCAAAGGTAGTGAGTGGGCTCCAGGACCAGCATTAGGATCAAGAGGATGCCTTTGGCAAAGTAATGTATAAGGCTGTCCTGTTAATGTATTCTTTTCTCAATAAGCTTGCTGCTTAATTGAGAGTACTAGGGATATCTGAAAAGTTGATGGTTGACTCCAGTATAAATACACGGATTTTTTTTCCCGTAGCTAACTTGAAAAAATTAACCAAAAATTCGATGTTTGGGTAAGTATGAGTCCTTATAATGAATGTTAGAGAATAAAACTATGCTCTTGAAACTTCCAGAATAGAACAAAGTATGACCATTGAAGACTGTGTTTCAAATGTATCTCTATATTATGGTAAACTAAAGTTAGTTATGCAGATTAGCCAAAGCTTCCCTAGCTCTGACTGAAATGAGGTAGACCTCAAGGGTGAGAAAGCATGATTTTTATTCAAGTATAGGTTTGCATACTGATCTTTCAGCTATAATCTTTTAAGCGTAGATATTTCTTACTATTACACATATCATTGCTAACAAAATGGTAATAGAGGTAAGTACTGATAATTTGTGGGAAAATAACCTTCTGTAGGAATCTTCTCATTTTCATATCAGTCAGTAGTTAACAAACATTGTCAGGTGCTGTGCTGAGTATCAGGGCACAAATGAATAAGACCCAACTTATGGTACAGAAAAGGAACCACTGCCATAATTACTATTACAGTATGCCAGTTACAGTACCTGTTTTTGCTGTTGGAAATACTTTTGGATTTTTTTGAAGGCTGATAAATATCTCTAGGGTGTTCTAACTGCTTCTGCTCTTTTTGTGGTGTGCTGTGAGCCAGTGATGAACTAGATTCTGAATCCCCCCACCTTGGCCTCCTTAAGTGCTGGGATTACAGGCATGAGCCACTGCCCTCAGCCTATATTTCCTTCTTTTATATGTTAAAAATACCATTTTAAAAATGGTCTCGAATCAACAATAATCTCATGGTGGAATTGTTGAGTGGAGTAAAACATATTAGGATGTAATAAAAATACATTGTTAGTTATAAATACAATGTGTTTTTATAAATACAATGAGTTAGTAATAAAAACACGTTGAAGAAATAATGAGATTATTAAAAACAGTTTCTTCTATACTTTAAATTTTGAGGGTCAAGACGTAGAGTTCAGTAGAATGAGTCACTGAGGAAGGGGTGGGGTTACTGATAGAATGGGGGGTTTTTTTGTTTTTACAGAAATATGTTATAATGCACTCCATAAATAATTACATGGGCTTAGTTAAGATGTAGATTTTATATTAAATGCATAGTTCTTTTAGTAGTAACATAATTCATATTTTCCTTCTTTTGGTGAATATTCTTTAAATTTTATGTTATTTGTAATTTATTTTTATCTTCATTACTGAGCTTTGTGAATTTATGTAGTTTTTAGTTAAGGTGTGATTCTTTTACCAGAAAGCACTTGTTGAGTATCTCTTCAGACAGACTATTCCAGGAAACAGAGGAAGATTTTCTGTGTTATGTGACATGTTGTGAGTGATGAATGAGCTCAGAGACAAAGGCAAATGAAGGAGAGATAACAAACTTGAAGAATTGCAGAGGCTGTATTCCAGTCAAGTGTGGTAGCACTGGATTATCTAAATTTAACAGTATTTCTCCAGGCCAAAGAATTTTGAACTATTTTCAGCTGCACTACAGTAAACTTTTATTAGGAGTATGTTTGGCCATTAAGTGACATATTTTGGCAACTTTTCATAGCATCTGGGTCTCATTTAAGTAGCATGTGTTTGGGATTGTTGTAGGTGGCCTGCTATCCACATTCAGTTTTGAGAGTGGAATCTGACATCTCCAGTAAGAGGGACCTATATATGTTTTCTGGGTCTATAAATCTGTATGATTAGCATCTACATGCAGAAGGATTATGGTTCTTCTTCGGCTGGTAAACCAGTGTTTTATTTTCTAAACCCCAAAGAACAGTGTGTCATATGCATTTTTAGGTAAAACATCTACATGAGGCCTTCCCATTGCTCCCTGAGTTTGGGAACTATTAAATATATATAAAAAGTGTTTACTTGTAAAAGTCTCTGTTTCAGCCTTACACATTTTGAATTGTTATTTTGATGGCATACTTTCTGTTTCTTCAAATTAACTCACATAGAAAGTTTATAACTACCTTTTACATTATATGTTCATGTCTAGTTAAAGTTTTAGTATTAATAAGTTATAAATTATATATAAATTAACATGTTCTCCTTGATTGTTTATATTGGTTATAGTGATATAGAAACATGATAGATTACTTGAAATTCTAAGTAGAACAGCATAACAAGAGTAATTTGCGTGAATTTTGATTTTTTTTTTTTTTGAGATGGAGTCTAGCTGTGTTGCCAGGCTGGAGTGCAGTGGTGCGATCTTGGCTCACTGCAACCTCCACCTCCTGGGTTCAAGCGATTCTCCTGCCTCAGCCTCCTGAGTAGCGAGGATTACAGGCACACACCACCATGCCCAGCTAATTTTTTATATTTTTAGTTGAGAATGGGTTTTCACTATGTTGTCCAAGTACCTAGGTTTTCTGGGATATAGTCAAGATGTGTATTTTATTAGTAATACGTAACTGCCATGCAATGGTATGCTTCTTAAAGTCAGTTATAACTTTATTGAATAAAAATTCTTGTTTTCTAAAAAAATGTGTTACTAATGGGATATAGGGGAGAAGTTATTTGAATATAAAATCCTTTCCTCTTTTCTATATTAGGAAGCAGGATTGTTCTCTGCCTAAATAGAAGGCTTCTTTGTTCTCCTAGAGCACTGACAGGTCCTAAGAGCCAGCTTGTAGGTTGTTATCTGCTTCATTCTTCATTCTTGGTGTAGGATATTTACGTCATCTGGCCTTTTCTCTTATCTCATGACTAGTTGCAGATGTGAAATAGCACCAAAGTGATGAAGAGATAGGAACTTAGAGCCTATCTCTAAGGTCTTAGAGATAGGAACTTAGTGCATTCTGTCATCTGTAGTGCATCTTTGGGACTTAAGGAGTCTCTTCTAGCAGATGAGGCCTTTATTTCCCTTAAGTACTTCTTTTAAGGTAAAGAGTGAAATAAAGTATAAATATTTCCTGTGATTATTATATTTTGTTTTTGTTGATGTGTAACATACAGTAAAGTACATAGGAATATTAATCTTTAGTAATAGCTCCATTCTAATACACACCTACACACACCCCCCCTTATAACCACTACTCAGGTCAAGATACAAAATTTCTAATGCCCAGTAGGTTTAGCTTGTGGCCCTTCTCAGTCTGTATGGTGACACCTTATACCCTACCCATTTCTACTGTTCTGACTTTTGCCATCATTGATTATGTATGGGCTGTGCTGGGATTCTTTTGTTTAGCATAATGTCACTGAATTTTATCTATGTTGTTTAGTATAATAGTAGTTCTGTTTTATTGCTGTGTAGTATTCTATTGTACACTTCTACCACCATTAATTATCTGTTCCTTTGTTAACAGGCATTTGAGTTGTTTCAATTTTATTATGACAAGTTCTTTTTGCTTCTAGTGTTATTGAGTGGGATACATGTAAACATTTACCTGGAATTACTTTTAGAAAAATCAAATTTTAATAAGGCAATTGAAGTGCAATTTATATGAAACTTAAGATTTTTAAAGATTAAATTTACATAAAATGCTATAGTTTGAGTTTTGAAGAATGTATACAGTAGTACTTTCTTACTTGTAAGAGATACATGCCAAGATCCCCAGTGGATGCCTAAAACCACAGATCATACTGAACTCTATATATACTATATTTTTCCTGTGAATATATACCTATGATAAGATTTAATTTATAATTTAGGCATAATAAGAAATTAACAATAGCTAATAATAAAATAGAATTATAACAATATGGAATCATCACTACTCTTGCACTTTGGGGCCTTTATTAAGTAAAATAATTGTTACTGGAAGACAAATACTGTGATACTGAGAGTTGGTTCAGTAACCAACATGGCACTACACGCCAATGAGTGCATAGCATATACAGTGTGGATGAGCTGGAGAAATGGATGATTGACTTCCTAGGTGTGAGGAAACAAGATGGTGTGGGATTTCATCACACTATTTAGAATGGAGTACCATTTATAATTTGTGAATTTTTTTATTTCTAGAATTTTCTAAATTTCTGTATTTGCTTTAAGATATACTATTGTTTTAAATATTGTCAATTTATATCATGAACTATTATGTTTCAAGCCCAGCCTTATTACCTTTCTCAAAATTTTTCTTCTTTTACTGTTTTATATTTTCTTTAGATTTAGGAAGAAACTACCCAAGAAATCAGTACTTCATCTTAGGAGTAGACTTATTTGTTCCCCAGTCCTTCCTATGATTACTCAGATACTCTATCTCAAGAGTTAATTTTGATAATTGATATTTCCTTAGAAAGTTATCCATTTCATCTGAATCTTTAGATTTATTGATATGGTACATAACATAGTACAGTTTTATTGATTTTTTGCCCTCAAACTTTTTTTTTTCCGACTTCTATTTGGGGCTCAGGGGTACATGTCTAGGTTTGTTATTGGTTAAATTGCATGTCACTGGGGTTTAGTGTACAAATGATTTGTCACCAAGGTAGCAAGCATAGTACCTAATAGGTAGTTTTTAAATCCTCACCATCCTACCAGCCCCAGTCAAGTAGGCCCTGGTGTCTGTTCCTTTCTTAGTATCCATGTGTATTGGACGTTTAGCTCCCACTTATGAGTGAGTGTGTGTGGTTTTTTGTTTTCTGTTCCTTTGTTAGTTCTCTTAGGATAATGGCCCCTAACTCCATCCATGTTGTTTCAAAGGACATGATACTGTTCTTTTATGTCTGTGTAGTATTCCATTGTATATATGTACCACACTTTCTTTATCCAGTCTGCTCTTGACGGACATTTAGGTTGATTCCATGTCTTTGCTATTGTGAATAGTGCTGCAATGAACATGTGTGTGCATATGTCTCTGGTAGAATGATTTATATTCCTTTGGGCATATACCCAATAATGGATTGCTGGGTCAAATCATAATTCTGCTTTGAATTTGGGAAATCATCAAATCGCTTTTTACAGTAGCTGAACTAATTTATCCTGCCAACAGTGTATAAGTGTTTTTCTCTTCAACCTCACCAACATCTGCTATTTTTTATTTTTAGTAATAACCATTCTGACTGGTTTGATTTGCGTTTCTCTAATGATTAGTGATGTTGAGTGTTTTTTCATATGCCTTTTGGCTGTGTTTATGTCGTCTTTTGAGATGTGTCTATTCACGTATTTTTTCTTCTTAATGGGGTTGTTTTTTGCTTGTAAATTTGTTTAATTTCTTTATAGATTGTAGATATTAGACCTTTATTGGATTCATGGTTTGCAAATATCTTCTCCCATTCTGTAGGTGTTTGTTGATTCTGTTGATAGTTTCTTTTGCTGTGTAGAAGCTCTTTTGTTTAATTAGGTCCCATTTGTCAACTTTTGGTTTTGTTGCAATTGTTTTTAAATCTTCATCATTGTGGCCTATGTCCACAGTGATATTTCCTAGGTTATCCTCCAGGGTTTTTATAGTTTTAGGTTTCACATTTAAGTTTTTAATTCATCTTGAGTTGATTTTTTATATATGGTATAAGGAATGGGTGCAATTTCAGCCTTCTGTGTATGGTTAGCAGTTATTCCAGCACTATTTATTGAACAAGGAGTCCTTTTCCCGTTGCTTGTTTTTGTCGACCTTGATGAAAATTAGGTGTATATTAGACCTTTTTTGGGTACATGGTTTGCAACTGTGGTATCGTATGGTATTATTTCTGAGCTCTCTATTTTGTTCCATTGGTCTGTGTGTCTGTTTTTGTAGCAGTACCATGCTGCTTTGGTTAGTGTAGCTTTGTTGCATAGTGGGTTACATGATACCTCCAATTTTGTTCTTTTTGCTTAGAATTGCCTAGGGTATTCAGGCTCCTTTTTAGATCCATATGAATTTTTAAGGTTTTATCTAATTCTGTAAGAAATGTCATGGTAGTTTGATAGGAATAATGAATCTGTAAATTGCTTTTGGCAGTATAGAGTGTTTTTCCTTTTTTTTGGTATCATCTCTGATTTCTTTCAGCAATGTTTTGTATTCTCACTGTAGAGATCTTTCACCTGCTTAGTTAATTGTATTCCTAGATATTTTATTTTTTTGTGTGGCTGTTGTCCATAGGATTGTGTTCTTGAATTGAATATTATTGGCATATAGGAGTGCTACTGATTTTTGTGCATTAATTTTGTATCCTGAGACTTTGCTGAAGTTTATCAGAACAAAGAACTTTTTGACAGAAACTATTTTCTACATACAGAATCATACTCTACAAATAGAAATAGTTTGACTTCTCTCTTCCTTTTTGTATGCCTTATATTTCTTTCTCTTGCCTGATTGCTCTGGCTAGGACTTCCAGTAATATGTTGAATAGGAGTGGTAAGAGGGAGCATCCTTGTCTTGCTCTGGATTTCAAGGGGAATGCTTCCAGCTTTGCCCATTCAGTATGATCTTGGCTGTGGTTTTTTCATAGATGGCGCTTATTATTTTTAAGTTTATTCCTTCAATGCCTAGTTTGTTCAGGATTTTTATATATATCACAAAGTATTTTTCTTTTGATTGTTTTCAACCATTTGAAAATATTAATTTCGTTTTTAGTTTTCAGGCTATGAGAAAACAGACAGTGAACTGGATCCCTGCTCTACATGGTCTCTTTCTTAGAGGTGTACTAAAGTTGGCAATATGATTGTGGATTTGTTTCTGTCCCCATTTATTCTTAATAGTTGTTTCTCATGAGATACACTATTAAATGTATAAATATTTGGGATTATTTTATCTTCATAGTAAATTTTATCTTTTACCTTATAAAATAAAGTTTTATAAAACTTTATTTTCATTTAAGGATTTTTTTGGGCCTGGATTTGATTATATCCAAGAGTGACACTGTCACTCCTGCACCTGTTTTCTTCATGTTAGCCAGTATTGTGCAAGAACGTAGTTTGCAAGCCATAGTGGCTCCTGATCTGATAATAAAACAGAAGAAAACATTAACATTTGTATTGGGCTTCATTTTCAGTACTTTTAGTGTGAAGGTTTTAAGGCAGTTGCACTTGGCTTTCTTCCTTTTTCACAATCATGTATTAATGTGCTACTTTTAAAGTTCTGGATAGCTAAGACAGTGCTGTCTAGAACTCTAAAAGTAGATATTTATGTATACTCAATGTTGCTATTGCATCATAGAAGGAAAAGGTTTTTTCCCTTCACTGTTTTGGGCATAATACTTGGAGCTTAGTAGATAATTGATACAAGTAAAATTTTGTAAGTTGTCAGCCTGTGTGATACATATATACACCTTCATCAAATGTGTAATTAAGAGAAGATTTAGTCTTAAAGGCAGGAAACCTTTAACATTTGCAGACACTTGAAGTTGAACATTTTTGAATAATAACCTCTCTGTAAGATTGTAATGTGGAAATGTGAGGAAGAACCAATTTGAACACATCTAATTCCCTTATCACTATTCAGGCTTTGTTTAGGACTTTCAAAAGATAAATAGTTCCAGGGTAGACACCTGATTTTTTTCCACATTTAATGCAAAATGATTCTGTGTTATTTCTATCAGATTTTCTTTTAGCCCTGTCAAGACTGGAGCCTAAACTGCCAATTGTTAATGAAAATACATTTTCATTAATTCTTCCTTTTCTATATGCCTTTAGAAGTGTATAAGTTGTTTATAGAGATTGCAAAATCATAAAGGTATAGTTGCCTTACTGTTTGAGACTTCACAATATTATTTTTTTATTCTTGAATTTTCTAAGTACTTCAAATTGCATTCTGTAATTTCATTTAATATGATATAGATGATGGCTTTATTATAGAAGCTATTCTCTTTAGAAGGTAAAATGTCTTCATAACTGTCATTTTTAGAGGTAGATAGATATACATGGGTTTAAAAAAATTACTTTTAAGTCAACCTACAGCATTTGGTAGGATGTCAGGTTTTGTTCTCTCTCTTAACTATTTTATGAATCAGGGTTTAAGTTTAGTATGGAAGACTATCATAAGGAAGACTGCTACTAGTTTGGTAATTTTTTTTACTATGTTGTATCTTCTTAATTACAGGGAAAGGAATTCTTTTTCTTTGTTCCCATTTTCTGAGTTTCAGAGTTCAATTTCTGTTCATTTTATTTCTAAAGGGTTTAGATTAAGGCAGTTACAACACAGAATAATACATTCTGATGTTTTGTTTTATGTATATTTATGGAAGTATTTGGCAAGTGCTTAGCAGTTCATCCTGCCAGTGGTTCAAAGTGCTATAAAAGCAAGTAGTATTGTCAGTTGCCCTTTCTCTTTATGCCTAGTTGTTTCTCCTGTTTAATCTTTTTCTTGATGCCAAGAAATGTTAAAAAGAAAAAAAAAAGATAAGCCTTTTTCTTAAGGGAATTGTCAGCCATGGGAAATCTTTTTTAGCAGATGATTTGTGAAGAGTAGTGCTCATGTCTCCTTGAGAAGATCATCATCTATTGCCTAGGTACTTGTCTTACTGAAATAGGCATAAGATGTATAAGGGGCAAACATAGCTTGAAATAATATGGTATTGATCACTGCTGATGTGTGGTCATCAGAAATAGAGAAACCTATTTTAGGTCTGTGGAAGAGGAGACTATAAATCCTTAATCTAGCTTAGAAGTTTTTTGTTAGGCATGATAATAATATACAAAAACCAATACCTAAAGTACATGTCAACTGTTATTAGGATTTAAATAATGTATAACTCAGTATGTAAATAAAAATAGATATTTATTTTTAATCTCCAAGTAAATGAAATATTAGTATTATAAATTATAACACATTTAATAATTCACCACATCATTTTAAGCATTTCCAAATCCTACATTGAGTTTTGGAATTAGTGATAATGCTCTTTTGTTTTGTTAGCTTTTACTAGCTTTAATAAATTCCTGTTTGAGCCACAGTTTGACAAAAGAGATTTTATCAAATGACCTACCCATTAAATTGGTAATCAGTAGGTAATGTGGAGTTTTAATAACTAGAGATTTTCTGTTAATATCGATTGTTTATAGTGATAAATTTTTTCTTGTAGTCTAAGAACAATCACTTTCAAAACAGTTTTCTAGTCCTTATGATGAAATTGGAATACCTAATGAGGCCATAATGTCAGCGAGAGAACCCCAAAATTGGGGTTCAGCCTGAGAAGCCACGTGGGTTCTTGGCTTTGTGCAGGAAGGAATTCAAGAGCAAGCCGACAGTACAGGGAAAGCAAGTTTATTAAGAAAGTAAAGGATTGAAAGGGTGGCTGCGCCACAGGCAGAGCAGCCCTGAGGGTTGTTGGTTGGCTATTTTTATGGCTATTTCTTGATCATATGCTAAACAAGAAGTGGATTATTCATGAGTTTTCCAGGAAAGGGGCAAGGAATTCCCAGAATTCTCCTTCACCTTTCAGACCATATAGGGTAACTTAAGGATTTTGCCATGGCCTTTGTAAACTGTTAAGGCACTGGTGGGAGTTTAGTATGCTAATGTATTATGATTAGCATATAATGAGAAGTGAAGATGACCAGAGATGACTTCCATGGCTGTCTTGGTTATGGCAGGTTTTGGCCAGCTTCTTTACCCCATCCTATTTTATAAGCTGTGTCTTTGTGACTTGTATCTTGTGAAACCAGTCTTGCTGCAATTCTATCTCAATAGAAGCAGCGGAACAATGTGGTGCTTAAGATAAGGTGCTCCTTTGTTGGGTTGCCTGGGGTTGAATCTTAGCTCTGCCAACTATAAGGTTGTGCATAGTGTTAAGTTGGGAAGATTTTGCGGGATTGACTTGTACAAGAACCAGCTGATCAGAAAGGATGCTTATTTATGGATGGAGCGGGGTCCTGAAAGTCCCTCGTTATGCTGGGGAGTAACTTATTTGTTTGACTACGGGGCCTTCTGGGGAGTACCCTGGGCGGTGAAAGAGACAGTCGGCACAATCGTGTAAACAGCAGTTAGTTACCAATCACAGTGAAACTACTTCAGTATTCTAACAACTAACATATCTGTACTGATGCACACTGGCTGAATATCAGTCCTTATTGTATATTAGGCAAAGGAGAGAATGAAATTCAGAGGCAGATCTCTGACTAACCTGCCCTTGTAACACTATGTGTCACTTTTGAAATATCTCCCCATCTGACAAAGTATGTGGCTTCTTATCGACTGATATCTGTCCTTAGTCTATTCATCCTATCCTATCTGTTTCCTACGTGAAATATCCCATCCTAATATTACTTGACAGTCATCTCAAAGAGTTAATCTGTGACTGGTTGATGTCATGCAATTAGTGGTTTATTTTAAAGGTCTTGTTAGTAGCATTTTTGGAAAGTAAAGGATAAAAATAGTACTACACATTTGAATTCTCTTTAAGTTGCCTTGTGGTGTTTATACAACATCTCTTGGCTTAGCGAGGAACTATTGTTCCTATTTGATTTACCAGTTATACTGGATTCCTAGAGATGACAGAACAAAGTATCACAAAGGAGGTTGCTTAAACACCAGAAACTGTCTCATAGTTCTGGAAGTTGAAAGTTGGAAATCAAGGTGTTGGCAGAGTTGGTTCCTTTGGTTGACTGTGAAGTAGAATCTATCCTATGTGTCTCTCCTAGCTTTTGATGTTTTATTGGCAATCTTCGGCTTTCCTTGGCTTGTAGGTGTATCATTCCAATCTCTGCTTTCACGTGACATTGTCTCTGTTTCTCTTCACATAGTCTTCCTTGTGTATGTAGGTCCAAAATTTCCCCTTCTTTAGGGACACCAGACATTGAATTAGGCCTCAGCTTAAGGACCTCATCTTAGCTTGACTCAACTGCAAAGACCCTGTTTCCAAATAACATCACTTTCTGAAGTTTGTTACAAGGGGTTAAGACTACAACTTATCTTTTTTTTTCTTTTTGTTTTTGAAATGGAGTTTTGCTTTTGTTGCCCAGGCTGAAGTGCAATGGCACTATCTTGGCTCACCACAACCTCTGCTTCCTGGGTTTAAGTGATTCTCTTGCCTCAGCCTCCCGAGTAGCTGGGATTACAGGCATGCACCACTACACCCAGCTAATTTTTGTATTTTTAATAGAGACGGGGATAGTCTCGAACTCCTGACCTCAGGTGATCCACCTGCTTCGGCCTCCCAAAGTGCTGGGATTGTAGGTGTGAACCACCACGCCTGGCCTTCAACTTATATTTTTAGGAATACAGTTGAACCCATGACACCAGTATTTTTTAAATGTTTGCTGCTTTTTCAGTGGAAGAAATGTAAGGATATCTGCCATGTTAGTTTTTATCTTTGATTTATTTAACTATCTGAAACCTTTCTTAAATTCTAAGCAATTTTTTTCTAAGTGATATAATTCACACTGGAGACCAGTAATCATCCAAATTATCTACTTAATAGATGGTCATATTTTCTATGGATATACTTGATACTGTTTTAGAAAAAATTGGGTTCTTGTCACACAACCATGAAGGATTAGGCACACAGACACACTGAAGGGTGATTAGAGAGGAATTTATTGGGTGAAAAGGAAAAAAGGAAAAACAAAAAAACTAGCACCAAAGCAAGATGGAGTCCTGCCAACAGGCCCTCCACTTCACAGATTGATTCCCAGGTCACCACCTGAGCTGAAGGGAGCAGGCTCCTCTCCTGCATAAGGCAGGAATTCCCTGTGGCACCACTCATTTCCCTCAATGTGCACGTCGGGCTCCAGTCCACTCTTGGCATGCCCAGATAAGCCCTGGGAAGATTTCCTCAACTGCACAAAAGCATCTGATGTGACCGCTTGTGGAGTGAGTCAGAGATTCTCCAGGGACCCCTCTTTATTCGCCTAGGCATTTGGCTGTCTCATTCCCTCCTCTAAAGAAGTATGTCTAACTTCTTTAGAATAAGGACGAAGACTGATCCCAACTGCTTCCTGCTGACAAGGGGTGCTGTTTTGGGGAAATGGCAGTCAGAGCTCCCTCAGAAGCTACTCTAAGGGTCCTTGACAAAAGGGGCCATTGTCTGAGGCTCTGGTTGAATGACTGTTTGGAGTTTGATGGCCTGAAGGTGGTAAGACACAGGGTTATTAGAAAACATGTATTAAAATGATACAAGGAGGGGCTAAGGACAGCTCAAAAATCCCAAGTTCTTTTACCAGTTTGCTTGGGGAGAGGGAGGCTAAAAACCTGGCCAGCCAAAAAAAAAAATGTTTACTCTTTTGCTGGCATGTCAGGCTTCTGGGTTCCTTTCCCCTGAGCCCAGTCCTAAGCCAACCAGTTTAAGGTTTGGGAAATTAACTCTTCCTAGTTTGGAGGATGCTTCTGAGGGGAGTGTCCCATAGTATGGAGACACAATTACCTATCAGTGAAGAGAGGACAGAGGAGGAAAAAAAGAAGGCATTTTTTTTCCAGAGGAGTCCCGGGGGTTCAGATGTGTTCGAAAGGGTTACAGACTGAAGATGAATGGCAACTCATCTAGAAAGAGGGGAACAGACATCCCTGGTTCTTTTCTCTTCCTAGCAAACACCTCTGGTACCTGAGCTGGTGGGAGGGGGAAATGAGGCATTCTTTCTTTCCTCTGTCCTTGTATGCCTGAGTCCTGGCCACTGCGACAGGATGCCATCCATGGGTGTCAAAGTGGCTTTCATCCATGTTAATGGAGGCCTAGGGGGTGAGAGTATCTGCTCTTACCCATGTATACCCTGTCTCCCCTGCTGTCATTAGCTTTTGAATTCCCTAAACCTCATTTATGCCGTGGATGCTAGCGTGCTCTTTATCCATGAAACAGGAAACTTGGCTGAATCAGCAGGGATTGGTCACACTAACCTGTGCTGTGCCTTTTAACTTCTGTTATCGTCTGCTTCTGGATCCCTCAGATCCAGCTTTCTTTCCTAGGGCTTTGACCCAAAGTTTGGAATTGAGTTTGGGATAAAAATGTGTCTTGGGTTGTTGCGTGGACTTCTTATCATAAGCTGAATGCTAAGGTGAAGCTGTGGAATTGAGTCCTCCTCCAACAAGGGAGAGAAAAGGATGTATTGTGACACGCCCAGATAACTGGTGGCCATAGTTATTGCTTGCTAAGATTTGAGTGCATGGGGCTTGACTTTGGTTAGCTCCCTTTGCCTTACTTTCCTAAAAAGGAAACCTGTGGGTGATGGACATCCTGTTTATTCCCATCACCTGGCAGGATAATTACTCAGAACTAGAATACTGATGCAGATTTCTACATTACCCATTCGTTTTGTTCTTTCTGAGCTGCAGCCAGAGATTGCTGGGTGGTTTACAGGAAAAAGCAGGGTTAGTCTAAAAATGCAGGCAAAAATTAAAAACAACTAATGAGTCTACAATTTAATGACAAATGTGTATGTTTTGAAAATCACGGTAGGACTGAGTTGTTTGCAAAATAGACTTTAGGCTTATACTTGGCCTGATTATTTACATAAAGTGGAGCAAGAATAATTATTTTTACATAGGCCTTTTATTGTAGATTGGCTTTGATGGACCTTTGTTCCATAAGAAATCTCAGATTAGACCTTTGAAAGCTGAGCCCAACCATGGGTTGGTATCCTCAAATACCTGTGAGTTGGGTGATCCTCTCCTCTTAAGGTCCCAAGATAAACTTGGAGCTCCTGGGCCTGTCAGAAAGTGACATGCTTTACTTACCACAGGTTAGGAGCCCTGTACACGGACTACATAGACAGGGATATGGTGCTATTTATTTTAAGGGACTTTTATGAGCTCTGCAAGTCAAGCTTGACTCCTTAAAGGGAAGCATACCTTTCCAGTCAAAGCCATGGTAAAATAACCAGTTTCTGTCCTGTTGCAAAAGAAAATAGATGCTTATTGCACTGATGCAAACGACTATATTGCCATGAGTTAAGAATACTTACAACTAGTTTCCAAATTCTGGGGAAGCAAGGGAGAGAGAGAGAGAATAATAATGCTCCAAATTGTGTTCACAGGAGTATACCTTTCCCAAGTATGAAAGTCCATAAAAAGTTCAAAATAAAGTTTCTTCAATTCTGAAAAACAAAACAAAGATCAGCAGTCTTCTAAGTAAAAAAGATTACTCCAGTTTTCTATTAGTAGTCCATTCAGTTAACTATTATTTTGCTTGATGTTAATGAACATTTCAGTTTTTCACAAGTCCTGTACATTTTTCCTTTATTCCAATGTCACAATCTCTAAAGTTATCAGAAACTTGCATTTGAGATCACCTGTCACAGTTATATAGCTGATTACAAACCATCTTTTGAAAAGGATCAAAACAAAACAACAATTATCTGTGAATAACAAAATGTCCAGGGTAGTTACAATTAGAAACATACATAACAACCTTAATTATGATTGATAGAATATACTTCAGACATTAGAATTTTAGAAATCCCAGACAGTTATGGAACACATATTAGTATTATTCATCAAAATGTAACCTGAAGAAGACTGAACAGTATTTTGGCAATGCCATGTAACTAAACATGTCAAATAATCCTGTTTACCTCTCTTTCATATCCTCCATAGGCCCTCTGTAACATCCAAAAGCCAAGCATCAGGAAAGACAGTTTTGAAACTGAAGTTTGATTTTTGGAAGCCTATTAAATATGTTAGACATTTAAAATACTTGATATTATGAAATAGATTTCCAGATTGCCTTATTTATTTTACCAAAGTGATGACTTAGAAATTTAAAAAAGCAAAAACCTTTTAAAGATCTTTACAAATTTTGCCAAAGAGCACATTAGTACCTTAAAAGTACCTTGTTGCATTTTATTTCAATGTTCCATTTTTAGAAAAACCATATAATACCCTTTTGAATTCAGTCAGTATGTTCACACGTGAAATTTCTTTTGCAAGATTAATTTTACAGTCCTTTCACAACTTGTTTGAACTTTTACCCTTATCTCATCCAATTTAAAACAATCCTTTAAACCTTGCCAAAATTTACATTTCAACACCGTCTTATAGTTTTTTATTAAAAACACATTTTGCTGTTCTTACACACCTCACATGTAAATTTATTTCCAATTGTTTCAATTACATGTTATAATGGTAGCTCCTAGCAATTTTTGACTTTAATGTAAAACCTGGTAAGTTGTTTTAAGTGCTAGGTACAGCCAAGGTTTGACCCCTTCCAACATAATTAAGGGTGTGGTTAGTTCCATATGTCCCCAGGAACTTCACCAGTTGTGAAGCAGGCAAGCTAAATAGTTCTCAAAAACCAGAAAAGCAGTTTATAATCTTAAAACATATAGCAAACCTAGTATCTAATCTCCATAATTTAGTTCACCTATTCATATTTTGAAGACATCTGCATTTTACTAGTAATCTTTAAGCCTGTTTTTATTTCTCAAAGATTAAGGTCTTATGAACTAAAAGGTACCACAGCTTTTATCTTCCCTTTAAAAAGTATTTGATCCAAGCATTTCTATTCCTTTAGGCCAATTAATCAGAGCTCTTTTTCAGACACCAAACGTATAACACGTATATAACTACACAGGCAGGAGAAAACCCAGTCACCACAAGATTTTTCATTTACCAATCTCCTAATTGGATTATTGGCCTTCGGGTGGAGCCCTTAAGAAACAGGGCTAGGAAAACATGTAGCTTTTAAGGCCTAATAAACAGGCATAGGTGGGGCAAAAACAGATTTTGAGAGATATCTGTCCACTTTTAATTCCTGGGGTTCCGTGAGAAAAACAGAGGTCTCGCCTCTCTCGTGCATACATTAAGAGTGACAAGACAAAATGGAGAAAAAGAATTCAGTCAACTGAGGAAAAAAAAACTTTTTACAGCAAAACAAGGTCCAATAAAAGAAAAACATAAAGGCCTTTTAAATATACCTGTAACTTGGATATCCACTTTTAATTAAGCTTAGTGCTGTTTAAGAGAATTCTTTTTTTTTTTTTAACAGTAAGTGGATTTTATTTATAAAACAATGCAAATATCATTTGAAATTAGGAAGCATTTCCCATTTTTCTTCATACAATTGTTAGAATTGCAAAAGTAGATTTATCAGCCACAGATAACAAAACAGGAAATGAAATGTTCCAGAGATGTTCTGAAAAGTTCCAAAGAAATACACACTAGCCTAAAAATCTAAACCACAGTTAAACCATAGTTGCACAACAGGTTATATTTATTCCTGCATTTTCTCAATAAGTTCTTCCTTATATTTGCTTTTCTCTTTTCCAATTTGTCAAGACTTGGCTTTGCATTCAAGAATTTTTTTCCAATCCTTGTCCAGTTTTAGCCTGGTAACCACCACCTTGCTCAGGTGAATGCCCACATGGATGGTTGTACTGTTGACCTTCTTACACTGCACCCACTGGATATAGATGACATATTTCTTTCTGTACACCTGGACTACTTTGCTAATTTGCTGCCCTTTGTAGTGTCCTCGAACTACCTGGACTTCATCGTCTTTTCAGATTGGCGTGGAGCAGACATTGTACTTCTGCCGCTGCTCCTTGGAGAGCAGGGATGACATGATCTTCTTGCACATGTACGAGGGGACATTGAAGTGATGTTTTTGGTTTTTGCTGCAGTCCGAGGTCACTAAGGAATTAAACTTGATGGTGACCCTCCAGCTACCAGAGGCCTCAAGAAAATTCTTTTAACGTCCTCGTTACTCAACTTAAGCTGTGCCAAGTAGCCAATATTTCCGGCTTTCAAATTTTACTAAAGGCTCAGAGAAAGGAAAATCCAAGGTGGCTTGTGAAGGGGAAGAGAATCAACAAATAGCAAAGGTCACACAGGTTTCAGACCAGAAAGAACTCATTCCCTAAGCCAAGATTGAATCCTGGCCACCATTGTAAAATGGCGGAGGCTAAACAAAGCATTGCCATGTGGTAACATGTCACGCTCCCAAGGAGGTTAAACAAGATGCAGGCCTGCACAAAGTTTGCTATGGACTATACAGAAAGACATGCAAAGCACAGCAAATTGGCTACAGCTCAAGATGAACCTCACAAATTCTTTTTGATAATTAAAACTTTGCAGAGAATATAAACAATTCCTGCCTAGTAAAACTTTTTTTTGCGGGGAGAGTGGGAGGAACCCTGCTTAAAAGTTAATTCCTAGCTAGTGGAGGAAAGAAAGTGAGCTTAAAGTGCAGGGCGGTGTTAATGGCTGACAGGGTAGGGAAAAGGAAAAAATGTTTCAAGTGCAGAGTTGGAAAGATGCCTGGAAGAAGAACCTCATATTCTTTCCCAATGGGTTCTTCCAACAGGGGAGAAACTTAGGAGCTGGGGAGCCTCCAGTTCGCCCGTCCATGTGAAAAAAAAGGAAAAGGCTGACATTCCCAATCCCTGGGAGCAACATGAGTTGGGTGGGAGGCATAATTTCCTCTACCCTCAGAAGTCTGGGAACAAAAAAGGCTTAGAAGCAAAAGGAAGAAAGATTTTTTAGTTTGCTTGTTACCCTTTTTCATGTCCCCGTATGGGCCGCCAGAAATGAAGGAAAAAATCAGGTTCTTATCACACAACCGGGAAGGTGCATGGACACATCGAAGGCTGATTAGAGAGGAATTTGTTGGGCAGAAAGAAAAAAGCAAAAAAAAAAAAAAAAGAAGAAGTCTCACCAAAGTAAGATGGAGTCCTGCTAACAAGTCCTGGGCTTGTTAGCCCTCTACCTCACGGATTGATTCCCAGGTTACCACATGAGCTGAAGAGGGCAGGCTGCTCCCCTGCATAACGCATGAATTCTCCGTGGCTCCACCTATTTCCCCCAGTGTGCATGTTGGGCTCCAGTCCACTGTGGGCATCCCAGACAAGCCCTGGGCATATTTGCTCATCTGCACAAAGGCATCTGATGTGGGCATTTGTGAAGTGGATCAGAGATTCTCCAAGGACCCCTTTTTATCTGCCTAGGCATTTGGTTGTCTCACTACTTTGTGAAAGTATTTGTGATTTTGAAATTTTAATGAAAGTAAATGATGATGTGATGCATGTCAACTTAAAATCTGAATACTACAGATACTGCTTTTATTTTCTTGTGGAAAGTCTCCTTCCTGCTAATGTTTGTCTAGTTAAGCCATGGCACATTCCTTTATTGTATTACTCCCTTAATGATTAAGCTCATTTTCAGAAAACTTCCACAAGGTAATGGGAATAAGAGCTGATGTGGTTTTTATAATCGGCCAGGATAAACGTTCTATTGTCATTAATTCTTCGTTAGACTTGCACATGTCCTTTAGAGCTTCCTTGAAATTGTCCAAGTTATGTTGTATTCACAGTGTGATTTCTGAGAGTATTAAAAAAATCAGAGAGAATTCTCTATTTTTTAATGTAAATGATTGGGAAAATATTAAATGGTATATACATATTTTCTTTACTTTTAATATACTAATAATATAAACATGTTTGTGCAGGTTTTAACTGGATCATCTCGTCAAGGTTATTCACCTTCTGGCTATCAGGATTTCCGTAAGTGGGAATCAATGTTGAAAATAAAAGAAGGACTTCTAAGGCAGAAAGAAATTGTAATTGATCGGTGAGTCTATTTTAAAATTATTAAATATTTCAGGCCTACAGAAATTTAGATTAATGAAACAATTAGCTTTGTGTTCACTATATAGAACTTAAGATCTAGAACCATAATTACGTATTCATTGATGGCACATCTGTGCCCCTCCTCAATCCCAATCCTTTCAAGAATTACTATTAGAACTGATGGTTGATTTGTTTATCTGTCATCCCTCCCATTCTCTTTAGTGAATTATTTCATTATTTGGAAACTCTTCTCTGTCTTTTCTGTACATGTAGCAGGTTAGCTGCAATGCTTATGAGCTATTAGAGCTACAAGACAGTGTTTTTGTGTTTTACCCTTGAGAACTATCCAATTGGAAAGCTACTTGAAAGCAGTCATTTCCTTTAATGGATGCTAGGTCTGAAGCCACAGAAACTACAAAAATGACGAATGTTTAAAATGAAATGATTTACAGTTAAGAATTATGGCAGTTTTGGGGGACATTCCAAAATGTTTAAGGGTTTGAGTACCTAAGCTCTGAAAAAAAAATCATTTATACTTAATAGACAGTCTCCTGAGTATTGTGAGCAGTAAACCTTCATGTCACGTAATTATATTTTCTTTAATGTGTGTTGGTTCTATATCATTTATGTATGCTCTTGGGATAATTAAATGTGGTGTGTATGATGGTAATTGGGAAATAATTCCAGGAGGCTTTTTTAAATTGATTTATTAATCAATGCTCATAATTACTTATTTTCATGTGCTTGCATAGGATAACGCAGTAGGTGTTTTGGCCTTAAAATTCTATTTAGTAGTTGAAATTTCGTAAGGTTTTGCTTAGAAATTTAGCAATGTTAATGAAGATTTACTCGAATATAAACTAGACCGTAGACCTTTGGGCTTTCTTGTTCTCCACTATATTCTTCCAATTGTTTTCTTTTTCTTTTTTCCTTTCTTTTTTTTTTTGAGACAGAGTCTTGCTCTCTCACCCAGGTTGGAGTGCATGGCGCCATCTCAGCTCTCTGTAACCTTCGCCTCCCGGCTCAAGCAATTCTTGTGCCTTGGCCTCTAGATAAGCTGGGATTGCAGCGCACCA
>CAUYQU010082899.1:0-15340 GCA_963574635.1 Cheracebus regulus | reverse complement strand
CCGTGTGGCTCCTTCGCCGGGAATCTCCCAGTCTGTGGGCATCAAAAATTCGTCTGCAATTGCGGCATCCACTCGCTCTCTGCGTTTTCACTGGGAGCCACAATCCTGAGCTGCTGCTACGTGGCCATCTTGGATCTCTCTTACTATTCTTTCTTTTTAAATAAAAAGCTTTTATTTTACGTTTAGGGGTACATATACATGTTTGTTGTATAGGTAAGTTCATGCCATGGGGGTTTGTTGTGCAGATTGTCACCCAGGTACTAAGCATAGTACCCAATCATTATTTTTCCTGATTTCCTCCCTCCTCCCTCTGATAGTCCCCAGTGTGTGTTTTCCTCTCTATGTGTCTATTTGTTCTTATCATTTAGCTCCCACTTATAAGTGAGAACATGTGATATTTGGTTTTCTGTTCCTGCATTAACTTTCTAAGGATAATGACTTCCAGCTTCATCCATGTTCCTGCAAAAGACATGTTCTCATTCTTTTTTATGGCTACATAGTATTCCATGGTGTGTATGTACCACATTTTCTTCATCCAGTCTACCATTGATGGACAGTTAAGTTGATTCTATGTCTTTGCTATTGTGAATAGTGTTGCAATAAATGTTCTTGTGCATGTGTCTTTATTAAGATCTTATTCTTAACCCAGTCAATAGTTTTGACAGAATTCAGCATCATTTCATGTGTTTATGGTTCATCCCATGCCATCTCCCTCATCAGTTATAAAAGCACATAAGCATTTTACAACCATTTTGTGTTGGAGGGTATTATGAATTAGAAAGTTACATTGCCCAGCATTCAGAAGTCCAATATAAGCATTCTGTGTGTACTTTAGTGATACATATTTTTTAGCTGTAATGACTGAGGTGGTTGTTTTGTGACATTATATACAAACTTGAAGTCCTTTTTGTCAGAAGGCAGAGTATAAGTTTAAAGTTCATACCACCTGTTCATAGGTTAAGAATTCCATACATTATCAAAGTCAACTCTTGGAATGTTAATATGAAGTGAAAATTATTCCTATTTTTACAGAAGTGAAGACTCAGATTCCCACTACATGTTCTGCAACTAGTAAATGATGAAATCTGGATTTGAATTTGGATCTTCCATAGTACTTAAGCTCTACCATGTTATGTTGATACTCAGAAAGACATCTCCTATATAGTGCTATATAATGTAATGATTTGAAAAATATTGGACTTTAGAGTAGAATGTTTTTAGTAGAATCTGAAATCATTAAAGCTTTATGAGTTTGGGTAAGTTTCTCAATCTATCATCAATTTTTTCATTTGTGAAATGGAAATAATATTACAACAGGATTAAATATATTAATATATTCACAGCAACTAGAGAGTGCCTGGCATATAAGTAAGTACTAAATAAATGGTAGCTACTATTATTACTGGAATGTGACTAAAGCCATCATTTTATATAAGAAACGACTGCTCAGAGAAACCACGACTGATTTGAAGAAAGGCAGGGGCTTATATATCAGTGCATGCAAAATGAGAAAGAAATTGCTCTTTAGCACTCCAGAGTTAAGTGAAGTACCAAGGCCTGCTGGAATGACCTGATGATGTCTACTGCTCCAAGGCGAGACAGAATTGAATATCGTACAAACTCTGTTACTCTGCCTGGTGTCCCATATGTAGAGAGTCATTGTAATGTATGGACAGAATTGAATCCATCTACAACACTCAAAATTTTGGTAGCTAGTGGAAAAAGGGAAAGCATAAAGCCTTTGGATTTCTTTGCGATCACAGCCATGAACAATCCCAAATGACCTCCCGTGAAGTTGATGATGCGGAGCTGGGGTCAGCCTCAGCCCGTGGTATCCCAGGCAGCAAGGCAGGACCAGAAGGGGTGAATAATTCTGTCTACCGCCCATTGATGGATCGCAAGACTATCAGAAAGGAGAACTACAATTCCTTGGAGTAAGTCAGCCTTAGTTTAAAAACTGATTTAAGAGGGAAGAAAAAAATTCAGTTGAGCTGTGAATAATGTGTGTTTGAACTGTGAGGATTCCTTTTACATGTGGATTTCTTCCACCTCTGCCTTCCCGAGACAGGAACAACCCCCTGCTCTCTCCTTCTTCCTCAGTCTGTTCAACGTGAAGAGGATAAGGATGAAGAAGTCCACTTAATGAATAGTAAATACATTTCCTCTTTCTTATGATTTCCTTGATAACATTTTAGTTTCTCTAGCCTATTATATATAATATATCACATACAAAATATGTAATAATCTATTTATGTTATTGGTAAGACTTCTGGTCAACAGTAGGCTATTAGTAGCTAAGTTTTTGGGAAGTCAAAAGTTATATGTGGATTTTCGACTGTGAAGGGGTAAGTGTTCTAAACCCCTGTGTCATTCAAGACTCAACTGTATCATGTGAATTACTTTTTTATACTTTTATCTGTTATATAATTTTATAAATTTATACATTTTATAATTCTGAGTTATTTATCACTAAGTTCATGAAGAATTGGAGAAAAGGCAAGAACTTATTATAGATCTGGGGAGCAGAAATGCAGAGGCATTCTCTCATGGTAGAAAACATCAAACCTTGGAGAATAGATTCCAAGACCCTTTATTTTTTGCTTTGTGTCTTTGACCAGCCATTTCAGTAGGCTGAGCTCTATGAAGCTTATATTCTATATTTTAAATTAAAAATTGGGTCGAGAGAAAGGCTGAGTATTTATGGCTTACCCTCTGCCTGCCTTCATCATAGTATGGCCCCAAAACATGCTGGGAAGAGACTTTGACTCCATCTACCTTACTAGCCATGTTTCCTTTACTCTCCTGACACTTGAGGAATTCGTGAGACTGAATAGAAATGTGGGAGAGAAGTGAAGATGAAAGGCTGCCGCTGTAATTGGTGGGGATAGTGTGGAACAAAAAACACTTCAAATAAGTTTTTGCCCAGTTAATTTAGGCTTGACACTTAAACCATTTCAAGCACTGACATCTCCTTTCTGAGGACAATTAAAATGGTCTGTTTTCAGTATACAGTTCAGTATATAACTGTTATGACTTTCTTCCCCTTCTTTTTTCAGGCCATCCAGATCCTGAATGCAGCAATGATTCTGGCTTTGGGTGTCTTTCTGGGTTCCTTACAATACCTCTTCTACGTCAACAGGCACTTCTTTTTCTTCGCCTTCTACACAGGCTACCCAATCTGGGGTGCTGTGTTTGTGAGTATTCATACTCCCCTGGCTGTGTGTTATTTTTTAGATATCACTGCTGGAGATGTGTTTGATGACAAAAGTATTGTTTGTAGGTTATTTGAAGGTTGCATGCTGTGGTTTTGATTTGCAATTCTTGATACAAGCATTTAGAAACAAACTTCTTCTTTTTTTCTTTTTTAATTTAGTTACTTAATTATTTTTTTTAAATTTAGTTACTTACTTAATTATTTTTTTGAGACAGGGTCTTGGTCTGTTGTCCAGGCTGGTTTGGCCTCCCAAAATGCTGGAATTGCCAGGTGTGATCCCTGATGCTTGGCCAAAAACCTCTTTCTGATGAAGAGAAATCACATTGGCCAAATACAAATGAAGTCCTAAAAATTATCTTATATCTCTGTGTTACATTTATAGATACTTTAAAAATTGAATGAAAAATGGGTATTGCCAGGCGTGGTGGCTCATGCCTGTAATCTCAGCACTTTGGGAGGCTGAGGAGGGTGGATCACAAGGTCAGGAGTTCGAGATCAGCCTGGCAATTCCAGCAGTTTGGGAGGCTAACCTGAGAGGATCACTTGTGGTCAGGAGTTTGAGACCATCCTTGGAAACATGGTGAAACCCCATCTCTACTAAAAATACAAAAACAAAAATTAGCTGGGCATGGTGGTACATGCCTTTAATCTCAGCTACTCTGGAGATGGAGGCACGAGAATCACTTAAACTGGGGAGGCAGAGGTTGCAGTGAGCCGAGATCATGCCACTGCGCTCCCCCTGGACAGCAGACCAAGACTCTGTCTCAATTTTATGTCCTGGGATGTAAATTTTAAAAAGGAGGTTTGTATGACTATTGCTGGATATCTTCTAATTGAGGGAGGGCCAAGAAGAAAATGATTGAGACTTAATATTCCTTTATCTGTTTTACTTCCTGTTTTCAAATAGTTTTGTATTTCAGGAACCTTGTCTGTTGTAGCAGGGAGAAAACCCACAAGAACACGGGTAAGTAGCACTTCTTCTTTTTCTATGATCAGAGGAGTAAAAATAAAATATTTATAACAGTAGGAGAGTAGGAGGTCAATGAATACAACTGAGACATCGAGTATTGTTTAATGTACAGAAAATTAGTTTTCTTAAAGTATTCGGATGGTAGGTCAGCAGAAGATCACATAGATTGTGAGTGGGCATTTTTGGGGTGCTTACTCTGAATATTGGTGAATCGAAAACTTAGAAAAAGTCTTCTTCATTTTTATGTGTTGCCAAGTTTGACCAATTCTAATTATTTGGAGGTAAGAACTCCCACCACTAACTAGTTTCACAACTGAAAGTCCGAACTTCTATTCCTAAACAACTGCTAATTGTCTGTGATATGTTCTCAGTGAATCATGTAGCCATTGATACTCTGCTTTCCTACTCCATTCATTCACATTCCCTCCTCCATGGAAGGCTATTTTACCATTTCACTCTGGCCTCAAACACCAATCCCTCCTCTCATCCTTACTGACTGCTGATGATGTGTTTGTCTCTTTTGAGAAAACTGAAACCATTAGAAGAGAATTTTCAGACCTCTACTACTTAATGGACTAGATCTGTACCAATATATATATATATATATTTTTTCTAGCATCTTACCATAGGTAAACTCCCTGTGATTTTCTTTAAAGTGAATCTCCCTACTTGAGTATGAAGTATACGATTCCATTCTTTTTTTCCCCATACAAGTGCATCACTTTAATTTGTGTCTCTCTGCTAGTTTTTTTTTTTCTTTTTTCTTTTTACAGATTCTCACTCTGTCATCCAGGTGGGAGTGCAGTGGTGTGGTCACAGCTCACTACATCCTCCACCTTCCAGAGCCAAAGCAATCTTCCTACCTCAGCCTCTTGCATAGCTGTGACTGCAGGTGCATGCCACCATGCCTGTCTAATTTTTGTCTTTCTTTCTTTCTTTTTTTTGTAGAGACAGGATCTTGCCATGTTGCCCAGGCTGATCTCAACATCCTGGGCTCAAGCAGTCCTCTTGCCTCAGCCTCTCAAAAGGCTGAAGTTGAAGGCATGAGTTACCTTGCCCAGTCTCTAATCAGCATGTAAGCATCCAGTTACTGTTCTCAACTTAAAACAACACAAGAAAACTTTGACAGTCTTTCTCCCTGCTAGGTATGGGCACAATTTGTATTTCCTTCTGTAGCCAAACTCCTTCAAAGGAATTATCATGTTCTTTCTGTAATTTCCATCTACCTCATTTCAATTAAACCCACTTGAGTAAGACTTTAATTCCTACTATCCTTCTGTAATTGCTGTCTTTAAGATCACTGAAAACTTCCACCTTGCCAAAACAATGGTCAATTCTTGATCCTCATCTAACTTAACCTAGGAGTAGCATTTATCATAGTTAGTCACCCACTCTCCTTCCAGGAATTTCCTTACTTGGCTTCCAGCATACATTGGTTTTCCTCCCCTCTTTTGGTTTCTCCATCTCGGTCTCCTTTCCTGGATCCTTTCCTTCTCTCTGACCTTTTAATTTTCTGGTGCCCCAGAGCTGAATTCTTTGCCACCTGGTCTTCTCAATCTATAGCTACTTCTTCTGTGATCTCACACATTCTCATGACTTCAAATAACATCTATATTCCCATAACCCTGAAATAAGTATTTCCAGCCTGGGTCTCTCTCCCGATCATCAGATTGACGTGTACAGATCCAAAGTTCAATCCCGGTCGCTTCTCCTCATGTCAGCTGATGGGAACTTCATCCTTCCAGATTTCCAGACCAAACACCTTAAAATATCCCTGAGTTTTCTTTCTTTCACAATCCTGAATCCTATTTATCAGAAAATAATGTTGGCTCTACTTTCAAGCTATTAATATATCTGATTTTGACCTTTTCTCATCTTTCTACTAATTACATTTCAGCCAGTCCACCCTGTCTCTCCTAATCAGGCTCCCAGTTCTCATCGCTGAACTTCTCTTTGCCTTGCTAGAAACAGTGATCCCCTGAAACCATAAAGCCAAGTATATCACTTGTTTGCTCCAAATCCTTCATTGGCTTTGTATTTTTCTTAGAGTTAGAAACGAAGTCCTTTTCATGATTCTGCAGAGCCCTACATGATTTACCTCTCTGTTAACTTTCCTTCTTCTTCATTTCCTAATATTGCCCATGTGCCTCCAATGCCATTGGCTCCCTTGCTTTCCCAGAAGATTCTGGCCTCAGGACTTTGAACTGAGTCTTTTCCTAACTGCGAGGATATTCCCTCAGATATCCTCTTGGCTGGCACCCACAGCTCTTTCACGCCGCTCCCCAGTGTCATTTCTATTTAATATCATGAACCACCTTTCTTTGGATTCCCAGATTCTCCTTATCCCATTCTATTAGCCCCTAGCACTTACTCTCTTCAAAAATGTTATGTAATTTACCTATTAGTATGTTTACTTTTTTCTTTGTTTTTATTGCTAGAATGTAAGCTTCATGGAGGGTGGGGAACAGAATTTTTTCTTTGGTCATTGATGCTTGCCTTGCATCTAGGATATCGATGGGTGTGTAAACAATATTCAATCACAATGTTTGTTTCAATGAATTGTTGCCAGAGGAATGAAGTATGTGCTGCAGATATTAATAGAAAATTCTTATTCTTTTTCAGATGCAACACAGTTTTGGAATGAACATTGCCAGTGCTATGATTGCATTAGTGGGGATTGCTTTTCTCTCAGTAAATTTAGCAGTTAATGTCCAGTCATTAAAGAGTTGTCAGTCTTCACCATCACTGGACCTATGCATTTACATGGGCTTCATGTCAAATGTATGTTTTTGAAGAATATGTATAATTATAAAATATTTCAAACAATCCAGAATGTACAGAAAAATAATATATCAGGTACCAATGCTACCATAATTTGAATCTTGGGTCTGCTGCCTATTTGCTGTATAATGAAGGGCAAATTAGATAATCCTTTGATTTTTTTTTTTGTTGTTGTTAAATGAGGATAACAATAGTACCCATCTTATAGGATTGCTATGTGAATTTAATAAGTTAACATATGGTAAACAATTAAAATAAGGCTTAACATATTATGTTACACAATTATTAACATTGCTATAACAAGTACTATTACACTCCCCAGAGAGAATTTTTGGAAGTTTCATTTCATATTTCTTTGCTTAATAAAACAAATGAAAGATTCACAGCTTTCTCTGAAATCTGGAATGTTCAAATCATGACTTGAAGTTTTGAAAGACTTCAAAACTTTAGAATTAAATGAGTATGGTGTTTTAAAAGGAAAGCTCTTTAATAACCTTACCAAGTTTTTAAAATTTGTGTTTAGGTATTCTGCCTCTTCTGAGTTCTACTTAGAAATTAATATTTTCCTTTGGAACTATCCATTTCATCCCAATGATCTATTAACCATTAGTTATAGACTCACTCCCAAGCTTTCTGTTTTCTGACACTACTCATGGAAATTTGTGTTCTCATTTTCTTTATTATATTTTTAATGATCTAAATTTATATTTGTCAGAGCCTGGTTTTTCTGTAGATTTGGTAGTATTTTACCTCCAGGGATATATTGTATTGGTTGCTTCTAGGTGCCTCAGTAATAATAGTAGAGTCACTAGCCCAAAAACAATTTTATTTTGTGTTTATATCAGCTTAGTGTTTTAGTTTCTAGGGATAAAGTAAATGCCCCAACTCCTATGAAGTACTGTTAATGAAATTGTGGATGGGTCATTTTTGTTCATTTTCCTAAACTGCCTGCCCCTCTCCTTAGTTTACTACTAATTCAAATTGGAAAGTGTTAGTGATAGTGTTAGAATTTTGTTTCTATAGCTTCTTCCCCTGTAGCTACTTCATGTGAGTTGACATAGAAATGCCACACATCTTTCTCTTCAGATGAAATGTTTTCATGCTTTTAGATTGAGATACTGTCCCTTTTACAGTGTTATGTGTGTTTTAAATCTAATTTATGGTTCACTTTGTTCCATTTTATGGGAAGGAGATGTTTTGTCTGGTTTCCTGCTAACATTTTTTTTCCCCCTCTGGATGTTGCCACTGGGTTTGATACGAGGCATCATATCCCTACTGCTGATTCTCACCTTCCTGGAATTGTGCGTAAGCATCTCTACCTTGGCCATGTGGTGCAATGCAAACTGCTGTGATTCTAGAGAGGTGAGGTTTTTCAAATGACTAATCATTCACATGGTCTTAAAGCCTCCCTCTAGGATTTGAAGTTGTTTCTGACTCTTAAACCTTTATGTGGTAACGATTTGTGGAGTTCTTGGAGTTAGAGATTGTATGAGTGTTAGAGATGGAATGAAGGCTAAAAAAGAATTTGGATGTGAAAATGCAAGAGGAAATACTGTATTTAATACATAAGAGCACACATTGCCACTTTGAAAAGATGGCCATTGAGGCTGGAGGTTATACAAGGTATACAGGTACAGCTGGAATTAAGTTTGATTATTTTCTAATAACTTGTGACTTTCTACCTATATGACCTAGGAAAAATGAATAATTCTTTCTAAATTTTAGATATATTAACTGTAAAATGAAAATAACATTTTCATTCTCTTCTGTTGTTTGTTGTGAGGACTGTGTATATAATCTTTACCCCATTGGCACAGTAATAATCAGTGGATGGATTTCATTGTTGATGATTATGATGAGAACAGAAAGGGATGGGAGGAGGAGGTGATGATCCCGTTCTTGGACATTGATGTTGTTTTATTTTCCAGGCGATTTCCTCATCTCCCAATTCTGTGGAATCAAGAATACCTCCTTATGAAAATAATTCTGAGAGCATGAATATTTGACCTTAAATTTCCAGTGACTCAGAGATTTACCCACAAACTCAAGAGAACATGAGCCTGTCTGTAAAGCCCAATCTTTCTATCATGTCACCAATCACAAGAACCTGGAACATCTGACTGACTCTATCCTTTCTCTCCTTACTATAAATCCTACTAGTGTGTTGTAGGTATGGAAGGACAGATATATCTCTTCAGGCATTCTTGGATTTGTAACTTCTATGATCATTACTCCAAAGTTGTTTCAGAAATTGGTTCTATTTTTTCTTACCCACTTACTCCATTGCTTTAAGAGGTTTAAGGAAGGAAGGTAGTATAATACCTATTTAATATATTTTTTCCTAAAATCCAACTTCTGACCACCCAGTAGGAAGAATATTGAGACTTTTTTTTTCTTTACAGAGAAATCCTTCTTGACTTTAGCTAACATTAGCATTACAAAAAGTATCAAATGAAAAAATTACCATTATTGTCATGAAGATAAATTTTCACTGTATTTGAGGTGGGAGGGTTAAGGCTCAGGGATTTTATTTCGGTGAACTGCTGGAATTCACACATGCCCTGATATGTAAATGATGATTTATGTTGGTGAGGCTGAGAGCAAGCCCAAATGTGTTCTTCAAAGGACAATGGGAGACTGTAAAGTAGAGAAGCAAAGAACAAGGCCTTTAGAATCTGACAGATCTGGGTTCAAATTCTGAAACTGTCGCTTATTACCTGTATGAACATGGTACCTAATCTCTCTGACCTTTTTCCACATCTGTAAAATAGATATAATACAGACAACTACTTTGTCAGCCGCTATGAGGGTTAAAAGGAAATAAAAAGAAGATGCGAAATAGCACCAAAGGTACTTGATGATGATATTGCTGTTGAAAGCTTAGGTGGGATTGTGGTCAGATGCACTGGAGAGATGTGGCGGAAACCCTTACTTACACTCCCATTGTGCCTCCTCGTATAACCTCCAACAACTTCAACGGCCATCTTTTCAAGGTAGCAATGTGGTATGAAAACTTCCCTCAGTTCCTCGTTTATAAATCTGCTAAAGCACTGATATTTCTTACTCATAAATATTCAAGATAAATAAAATGTATGAGTTAGAAATATAAACACTTATTGTGTCCATAAATGTATACCCATAAGTTACTCTTAGCTGCTTGTGTATCATATGTGTGAAGGTTCTTCTCTACTACTTCTTGCCTACTATATAATAAATATTTCTTTATTTTTTAATCCATTCAATGATCATTTGGAGGGTGCCTATTATGTGTCATGTATTGTGCTAGGAGTTTGGCATATAATAGAGAATGATGCATAAGCTCTGCTCTTAAGTCACTTGTAATGGAAGATATAGACCCCTAAAAACACATAAGGGCTATGATAGGAAGAGTATAGGAATTTTGAGAAGCACATAAGAAGAGTTTTGAACTCGGATTAGAGGACATGTCAGTGATGATTTTTCAGAACACTTTTCTGCTCAACTGAGATCTTAAAGATAACTGGGAGTTTACAAAATGGAAGGGAAATGGAAGAAAAGAGAATACACTCAAATGCCTTTAAGTTAGAAAAAATTTTGAATATTCAAAGAATAAACTAGGAACTTCAGTGGGTCTAACTTCAGTGTATAATGGGCAGATAGAAGGATAAAAGTTTGGAGAGAGAAGTGTACATCACAAGAGATTATAAAACGACAACTCTGTGAGTCTTAAGCAACTGAAAATTTATACAAGTGCAGGGCATGGTGGCTCATGTCTGTAATCCCAGCAATTTGGGAGGTTGAGGCAGGTGGATTGCTTGAGGTCAGGAGTTCAAGACCAGCCTGGCTAACATGGTGAAATCCTGTCTGTACCAAAAATACAAAAATTAGCTGGGCATGGTGGCACGTGCCTGTAATCCCAGCCACTCTGGAGGCTGAGGCAGGAGAATCACTTGAACCTAGGAGGCAGAGGTTGCAGGGAGCCAAGATTGTATCACTGCACTCCAGCCTGGGTAACAGAGTGAGACTCCATCACAACAACAGCAACAACGAAAATTTTACACAGGCATGTCCTGACACTGGCTTATATTGGTTTGTGGAACTCAATTTTAAATTTCCAGGGAGCACAAGTCAACATAATTTGGGTAGCTTGAAATTAGCTATGATGAGAGGATTTATACCACAGAGATGGGAAAAGCTACAAGTTTTAGCATTCACATGTAGACTTTGCCTGCAGCAAATACTATTGTGTTGTTCAAAAGTTGATATTGTTTCCCTCATTTCTCCTTTATTTATCACTTAAACATTTCAGTAAGGAAGATTTGTCTCTTCTCTATTATTTATTTATTAAAGTATTTGTATCATTGTCATTTTGTACTCATGAATATTTATATTTTTCTTTTGGTTATGACCAATATTTATTTTGTTTCTCAAAGTTTTCCAGCTGTGGCCATTGGGAGCTGAGTTGGTTCCTGTGTAGTTTTTGCATGCTCCATCCCACCCTTCATTTTTACCACGTTCATATTTTCTGGAACTACAAAGTTCTTCATGTTATTTCACCTGCTACAGACCTAGAATTTTCATTTCTTCAGGGAGCTCTGGTTTCTTCATTGAGAGAACTATGTTTAGAGAACCTGACCTGGGGGCAAAATATGCTTATTGCTACTGTGTGTCACTGCTTCCAGGCCCTCTCAGGAGACAAAGCTATGAAATATATGCATGTACACTAACCCATGCACACACGTCTATATTTGTTATCATATGTATGTATGTATCTATCCACCTCTCTCTTTCTCTCTCTATCATGAATTCCTACTGACAAATTCTACTCAAATATGGACACACAGGTTTCCATTCTAGCAACCTCCCAACCTTGCTTATTTATAATGTGTTTTCTGAGTATAATACATCTGGCAACAATTTCCACAATTTATCAGAATTGCTAACCAGTATTTTTGTAAGAAATAGATTTACCAACTAGAGTACTCTGTTTGTGTGTAATTCTTTTTATCCTTATATTCAAGGTATGCAGTCAAAGTAGTTTTTTATAGATACTTAGGCCAGCTCCTTTTAACCTCCACCTCTTTCAGTGAGGTTGTCATGCATTTCTAATGTTGTTTATTTTTCACAGTCTAAATTTTATCCTGTATTCCACAGGTATCTTGGTTAATATTTATTTTAAAGTAGCATACGGTAAAGTTTATTATTTGCAAAACACCATTTTATCAGTTTTAACAAAACATAGAGTTATGTATCCACAGTACCATACAAAGCAGTTCCATCATCCTAAGAGTTCCCTTCTGTAATCTCTTGAAAATAAAATTGTCTCCCCACCCCAAACTGTGGTAACAACCGAACTATTTTCCATATGAATGGATATAGTATTTTCATATGACATGCTGAAAAAGACTATCTCTATATATCTATTCATATGGAAGCAGTAGGATGAGAAGAAATGAAGGCAGAGATCCAGTCATGAAGGGTAGAGTGGGCCAATTAAGACTGAGTCATTCATAAAGCAATGGGTGTTATTGAATGTATTTGAGAGGATGCTGATATTATTAATAATGCCAATTTAAAAGGTCATTATGAATAACAGCTTTGAAAGCGCTGGTACATAAGTGAATATGCAAGAAAGAAACCCAGTAAGAATGGTATCAACAGTGTAAAGTTGGACAACAATATGAACTTGGATGACTGCTGTGCCAGTGAGAATCAAACAAGTACAAAAAAATCAAGATAGTTTTAGAATTTGGAAACTTTGAGACTAAAACGATGGTGTTAGGAAAGTAGTTATCTATATGAAAAAGAGTGATATTGGACCCTTATGCCATATACACAAATTAACTCAAAATGAATTAGAGACTTAAATGTAAGATCTGAGATGATGAAAATTCTGAAAGAAAACATAGAGAATAGCTCCTTGACATTGGTCTTGGCAATAATTTTTTTGATAAGACACCAAAAGCACAGGTGACAAAAGCAAAAATAAATAAATGGAGTCATACCAAACTAAAAAGTTCCTGCACAGCAAAGGAAACTAACGACAAAATGAAAAGTCAATACATAGAACGTGAGAAAATCTTTGCAAGCCATCTATCTAATGGGAGGTGAATATGCAAAATATGTAAGGAACTCCTACAATTCAGAAGAAAAAAAGCACATAACCTTATTTTTTAAAAATGGGCAAATGACCTGAGTAGACATTTTTTAAAAGAAGACATAAAAATGACCAACAGTTGTGTAAAACATACTCAACATTACTAACTACGAGAGAAATACAAGTCAAAACCATGATGCGCTATCTCACCTTATAGCTATTAGAACAGCTATGACCAGACCAGATGTGGTGGCTCATGCCTGTAGTCCCAGCACTTTGGGAGGCCGAGGCAGGCAGATCACCTGAGGTCAGGAGTTGGAGACCAGTCTGACCAACATGGAGAAACCTCATCTCTACTAAAAATACAAAATTAGCTGGTGTGGTGGTGCATGCCTGGGCAAGAAGAGGGAAATTCTGTCTCAAAAAATATATAAATAAAAGAAAAAAATAACAGCTATTATCAAAAAGACCAAAGTAGCAAGTGTTGGCCAGGGTGTAGAGAAAAGCAAACCCTTGTACACTGTTGGTAGGACTGTAAATTGGTACAGCCATAGGGAAAGCAGTATGGGGGTTTCTCAAAAAATTAAAAATAGGTTCAGCAATCCCACTTCTGGAATATATCCAGAGGAATTGAAATCAATGTGCTGATGAGGTATCTATACTACCACCTTCATTGCAGCAATATTCACAATGGCCAAGATATAGAGACATTCTAACTATCTGTGGACAGATGAATGGATAAAGAAAATGTGGAATATATATATATATATATATATATAATCGAATATATTTCTTAGTGATCAAAAGGAAGGAAATCCATTTGTGACAACACAAATGGAACTGGAAGTCATTATGCTAAGTGAAATAAGCTAGGAGCAGAAAAACAAATACTGTATGAGCTCACTTATTTGTGGAATCCAAAAAAGTTGAACTAGTAAAAGCAGAGAATAGAATGATGATTACCAGAGACTGGGGAGGTGAGGATGGGAGAGAAGTTTGGCCAAAGGGTACAAAACTTCAGTTACAAGATAAACAAGAGCTTTTGAGCAGCAAGATCCAGAGACAGAGTCTCAGCTTCGTGCTCCCACCTTTACTGCTTAGAAACTGCTGAACCCCTGTTTGTCTACTACCACTTACTCCTGACACAGAGCATCCAATCAAGAATAAAAATGAACTGGTCCAGAAGGACAAACTGGCCGAGTAGGCTGAGCAATATGATGGCATGGCAGTCTGCGTGAAGTCTGTAACTGAGAAAGGAGGTGAATTAGCGAACGAGAGGAATTATCCTTCAATGTCTTATAAGATCGTTGTACGAGTCTGTAGGTCATCTTGCAGGGTTCTCTCAAGTATTGAGCAAAAGACAGGTTCTGAGAAAAAACAGCAGATGGCTCAAGAATACAGAAAGAAAATTGAGAGGGAGCTAAGAGATATCTACAATGATGTACAGTCTCTTGGAAAAGTTCTTGATCCCATGCCTCAGAGGCAGAGAGCAAAATTCTATTTAAAAATGAAAGAGACTACTATTGCTACTTGGCCTGAGGTTGCTGCTGGTGATGACAAGAAAAAGATTGTGGATCAGTCACAACAAGCATACCAATAAGCTTGTGAAATCATCAAAAAGGAAATGCAACCAATAAATTCTATCAGATTGGGTCTGGCCCTTAATGTCTCTGTCTTCTATTATGAGCTTCTGAACTCCCCAGAGAAATCCTGTTCACTTGTAAAGGCAGCTTTTGATGAAGCCCTTGTTGAACTTGATACATTAAGTAAAGTTATACAAAGACAGCTTGCTAATGCTTGCTAATGTAGTTACTGAGAGACAACTTGACATGTGGACATTGGATACTCAAGGAGATGAAACTGGAGCAAGAGGAAGAAAAAATTAACCAGCCTTCCAACTTTTCTCTGCCTCATTCTAAAATTTGCAAAGTAGATGGTTTGTCATTCATGCTGTCCCACAAATAGTTTTTTGTTTAGATTTGTGACAGGTTTATGTTCATTGTAGCAATATTCACAATGGCCAAGATATGAAATTTCTATTTTAATTTCAATACTTCCTGTAAGGTGTATTGTCAAAATCAAAGTGAGAAAACTGAGACCAATCTCAGAAAAGTTAAATTCCAGTTTATTCAGCTCCCGGGCGAGGTTCTATGGCCCGAGGAAGAGGGGCCAGAGAAGTCGCGCCCGGCCGTTCTGGGCATGGGGTTTTATAGGGAGTGAGGGCAATAGATTGGTCAGTGAGGAAACAAAGCATAGGCAACTGCATTGGTCATAGAGAGACTGGACCTGGACTTGGCAA